>WNWK01008392.1:0-85000 GCA_009830355.1 Cherax destructor | reverse complement strand
ACATATCCCTTAGTCTTGCTTTCTCCTGCAGAATCCTGTTTCGAGTCAATTCTGCTTTGAAAATTACTTTGACTGGCCGGATTCTTCCTCTTGCAAACCCCCCTATTCTCAGAAAATTTGCTAGCTGGGTCATGTCATCTTCTCCTATTGCTTTCATGATGTTTTCAATCGCATTTTTCTCCCCTTGTCTTCTTGCTTCATAAGTTTCCCTTCAGCTTCCTGGAGCCCATAGACAAAGACTGATCTCTCTCTTACATTCTCCCACTGCCTATCCCTATGTAACCCCTGATTCGATTTAGTTGCCTCCATTGCAGCTTTCCTTTCTTCAATCTCTTCACTGTCTGTTATCCCTTGGCCCAGTGGCTTGTCGCTTTCCCTTCTTAACTTTCTCTGTGCACTGCTGTGGTCTGTTAGGGCTTCTACGTATAGCTTAGCTCTCCCTTTTACTACACTCCCCTCGATTGTTCCTGATGTGATCCTCTCTTTCTCTCGGGCTCCACGATGGTCTGATATAGCCTCTGCATACAGTTTCACTCCGTTCTCTACAGTCCTCTTCTTTGTGACTGAGGTAGCAGTTTCTGATACCATGTCCACATTGCTTTTTAGTTGTGTGTGTGTGTGTGTGTATGTGTGTGCGTGTGCGTGTGTGTGTGTGTGTGTGTGTGTGTGTATGTGTACTCACCTAATTGTACTCACCTAATTGTGGTTGCAGGGGTCGAGACTCAGCTCCTGGCCCCGCCTCTTCGCTGTCTGCTACTGGGTCTCTGCTCTCCCTGCTCCATGAGCTTTATCATACCTCGTCTTAAAACTGTGTATGGTTCCTGCCTCCACTATATCATTCTCTAGACTATTCCACTTCCTGACTACTCTGTGGCTGAAGAAATGCTTCCTAACATCCCTTTGACTCATCTGAGTCTTCAGCTTCCAGTTGTGTCCCCTTGTTTCTGTGTTCCCTCTCTGGAACATCCTGTCACTGTGTCACTGTGTGTATGTTAGTTACCATTTTGTCCTAGGCACATGTCAATTAGACACTAGGCCTGTTGTATATATGTGTGTGTGTATGTGTATGTAAGGAAACACTTCGAAATGTTTCTGCCCCACCGGGAATTGAACCCGGCCCCTCCGTGCGTGAAGCAAGAGCTTTACCCACTAGCCACCTATGTGTGTGCGTGTGTGTGTGTGTGCGCGCGTCTTTCCGAATAGGTAAAACTTGCGAATTTTGCTTAAATAACAATGCTCTTGTTGCCAAGTATGGCAAGCAAAAATTTGTGTATTCAATAATTTCGCAAAAAATCATCCTGAACCTTACGAAAAATATATATTTCATTGTGTTTGTTTATTATTAATTTATTGTAAACTTATCTAAAATATATTTAGTTGGATTACGCTAAATTAAATTGCTCTTGTTACAATAAGGTTAAGTAAGTTTCCTAAGGTTATTTTGGTTCTTTTAGTAAAATCACGATTTGTTATAAAATATGACATTTTTCTGGGAATGCTACTCGGCTTTCTGGAACATCAGTTGTCCCACACATGATGTCCTGGGATAAATCAGCTAAAACATAGGGGGCCATGTCTTTATCAAGAAATAAAATACATTTAGAAAAAAATCTCAATTGCGTCTTAAAAAAAATTACTCTTGTTTCTAGCGAACACCTTAAGTATATGTCTAAACCCCATACTTAAAAAATATTTAAAAAATGAATTGACAGTTTCTCTGGACAATTTTATTGCAGTTCTTGCTTTGTCGTGGTTATCAGTTCTTCGTTAATTTCCGAAATCCGGTCTTACATTAATTGTAAAAATTAACACAAGTTTTACAGGTCAATGAAATCAAATTTATAGCCTCTGGCTGAAGTGTGAAAGCTAAAATAGTTAATAACAATAATTTTTATTGCTCTTCATTATTGTGGTCAATATATTACCAAATGTTTCATAAAACATTTCGAGTGATGTAAACATGAATTAAAAATTCACGTTATAAATATTAAACTTCTGCTTAGTTTTTGATAGCCTCTTTATTTTTCATATTACTCAACAATCAATAAATTAAAAAAATCAAGTTGATTTGAAGCTTTTCATTGAAGACTTTACAATTAAAACATTCCACATTCCAAGGGTACATGACGAATTATTGTACTGACGTTGCTGAAGCCGTTGTCATTTGTGTTTTGCTCCACTGGCACCGGCACTGGTCTTGCGACCCTCGTAATCCAATTCTCATTTTTCCACAACTAATTCACAAATTGGAAAGGAAACCTCAGTGATGTTTCGGTACCCCGTACATCATTATTTGTTTTCTACCATCTCAACTAAACAAGCTTGACTAACCTGAGTTACAAGCGCATACATTTTTTTTCTAGGTTCTTAAAATATGGCTCGAAAGCATATCCTAGTTTGTTGTATATATATATATATATATATATATATATATATATATATATATATATATATATATATATATATATATATATATATATATATATATATATATATATATATGCAAAAAGATCACAGTAAACAGGTGATATCAAATATGAAAAACCACTATGAAAATAGAAGATTCAAGCGCTTTCGTGAGTAGTCACGAAAGCGCTTGGAATTCTTCTATTTTTCATAGTGGTTGTTTTGCATATATATATATATATATATATATATATATAATATATATATATATATATATATATATATATATATATATATATATATATATATATATATATATATATATATATATATATATATATATATATATATATATATATATATATATATATATATATATATTGTGCGTCATCAGGAGCTTTGCAATGTTGCAAGAGAGCAACTAAAGCAGGGAGAGAGTTCTCAGAGTAGTGTAGTGCGGATGTGTCACCGGCAACGGTTACCCATAGAATGTGGTCTGTGGTCAGTGCCAACCCTAAGCTTTTTCTAGTCGTTTATAACAGGTCATGTGGTTTGAGAAAATACGTTTCTCGTTGGATACTATACATATGGATTGCTATTATTCTGTGTAACCTTTTTAAATAATAAAATAAAGGAATAGAATGTGCTCTTTGTCCGTTTAAATATCCTGCTCTGGGGTACTCGAATGTTGTACAGAGGTACTCAGGAGTATCTCTTCCTAAATATTGTCTACTATTGTTCTCAGTGCCGGTTAATATGCCTTACTTGGGAATCTTCTATGCCTTTCCAATAATATTTCTATGATCTAAATTTCTAGTTTCTACTAATACCCTTTAACCGTATGGTACACTAACAGCTAAACGCGTTATATAACCATTCACAACTGACGTGGTAAGAAGTTTTGGTGCGTAGACACTGGTCGAGCGTCACCAATCCATCAACACACCTGGCATGATGAGCAATCCTGTGATTTTGAAGAGCATTATTGTTTAAGATTATGTACAACGGATTCTACTAAATAGCTATCGAGCTTGTATAACTCATAATTTGAGTTATATACTGTATTCCTTTTATGTTTCAAGAGAGAAGATTCAATTATTTTTCATTCCATGACAGAACTGTTTGGTACTATAATCTGGGCAGCATCCCATTCCGGTGGGTGATTACATGAACTAACGTGGTTAAAGATAGCATTCGACTCCTGCCCTGTCCTGACTGACGCACTGAGAAGTGTGAAAGTACTTGAGCTAAAGATTTCCACCCCCCGTGGCTTGTCTTGCATATATATATATATATATATATATATATATATATATATATATAAAACATGCAAAACGTGTTATCTCATAAAAGAGTTCAACTCAAGCTCCTGGCAAAGCTGTCATGTATAAAGCTTTGCTAGGAGATTGAACTTCCCGCTGCTAATTACTCAGCTGGTTAAGCTCAAGATTCTGGATAGTGCCCAGCTTGTTGTTCAGATATCTCGGTTGTGTTCAGTTAGTGGTTCATCTACTGTTTTAGCTGCGTTTGTAAAAGGTGACTTCCAACTTGTGGGCCAGCTGTTTTGATACACCAATACAAGTGATTCAAGTAATCCTACATCCATACCCCAGCAACTCCCACACCCCACCAACACACTCCTACACCCCACCAAATCACTCCTACACCCCACCAGTTCACTTCTACACCCTAACAACTCCTACACCCCACTAACTCACTCCCATACCCACAAAACTCCGGCACCCACCAACACGTTACCATGCCCCTAGAACTCATTTATACATCCCTTTTACTCCTGCACGCCCATCATCGTACCTCAAAATAATTTACTGTAAGCTTCCTAAATAAAGGCACCCTTGGGGATTAAAGGTGCCGTTATTTCGATTTTTCCGTTGTTTAGAAACATTTTGTTTTGACTATTTAATTTCATACAATATTGACGACTGTGGCATGCTAAGAGTATGCTACATTTTATTCGGCCTATGTCACACACCCATATAGGCTGCCTCCTGACCAGCGAACCTGGTGCTAATGGTTTAGCGATCAAGGGCCCCATCGTTATACCAGTTCGACAATTAATTAAAGCAAGTTAATAACCCATAGAAATGTCTCGTAAACTTGCAAGTGAAGAACAAACGAACAACAGTAACAGTGAAAAACTTGGTAATACAAAGACACTAAAACGGGGCGTAAGCAAAAGTGTGTTAATCACAAAATAAAACATTGGATCGATATTACGGGCACAAGTGTACATATTACCTGCACACCTTGCCGCAGCACGATAACCACTGATAAACCGGCAATCACACCTTGCCGCAGCACGATAACCACTGATAAACCGGCAATCACACCTTGCCGCAGCACGATAACCACTGATAAACCGGCAATCACAAGGAAGCCCGCCAAAGCGGTACTAGTACCAAACTTGCACACGAAATTCACTACCTACGAAAGCAAAAGACTCGGCAGGCGGTGCAACATCCCCTCAATGAAAAGCAGGGGTGCCACTAGCACGATAAGAGACAACACAATAAGTGTCAGGGGCCCAAGACTGTTCAACTGCATCCCAGCATACATCTAGGGGATTACCAATAGACCCTGGCTGCCTTCAAGCAGGCATTGGACAAGCATCTAAAGTCGGTACCTGACCAGCCGGGCTGTGGTTCGTACGCTGGATCACGTGCGGCCAGCAGTAACAGCCTGGTTGATCAGGCTCTGATCCACCATGAGGCCTGGTTACAGACCGGGCCGCGGGGGCGTTTACCCCCGAACTCTCTCCAGGTAATAATTGCCGAGGCAATTCGTAGCCATCTTGAAAGGCATAAATTGATTAATGAATCTTAACACGGTTATACAAAGGGGCGTTCCTGCCTTACGAATTTACTAACTTTTTTCACTAAGGTGTTTGAGGAGATATATCATGGTAATGAATATGATATTGTGTATATGGATTTCAGTAAGGCTTACGATAGAGTTCTACATCAGAGGCTATTGAGGAAACTTAAGGGACATACAATAGGAGGAGAATTATTTTCCTGGGTAGAGGCATGGTTGACAAATAGGCAGCAGAGAGTTTGAATAAATGGGGAGAAATCAGAGTGGGGTCACGTAACAAGTGGTATTCCACAGGGATCAGTGTTGGGCCCTTTGTTGTTCACAATTTACATAAACGACATAGATGAGGGAATAAATAGCAACATAAGCAAATTTGCTGATGTCACCAAAATAGGCCTTCCAATTCATTTTAATGAGGACATTAGAGCATTCCAGGATGATTTGAATAGACTGATGCAGTGGTCGGAGAAGTGGCAAATGCAGTTTAATGTAGACAAATGCAAAGTTCTAAATGTTGGACAGGAAAATAACCATGCCACATATAAACTAAATAATGTAAATCTTAATATTACTGATTGCGAAAAGGATTTATGAGTTCTGGTTAGCAGAAATCTGAAACCAAGACAACAGTTCATAAGTGTTCGCAATAAAGCTAACAGAATCCTTGGCTTCATATCAATAGGTATAAATAATAGGAGTCCTCAGGTTGTTCTTTAACTCTTTATATCTTTTGTTAGGCCTCATTTAGATTATTCTGAACAGTTTTGGTCACCGTATTACAGAATGGATATAAATGCACTGGAAAACGTACAAAGGAGGATCACAAAGTCTATGAGGATACACTGAGGGCCCTGAATCTGCACTCTCTAGAAAGGCGTAGAATTAGGGGGAATATGATTGAGGTGTATAAATGGAAAACAGGAATTAATAAAGGGGATGTAAATAGCGTTTTAAAAATATCTAGCCTAGACAGGACTCGCAGCAATGGATTTAAGTTGGACAAATTCAGATTCAGGAAGGATATAGGAAAGCACTTGTTTGGTAATAGAGTTGTAGATGAGTGGAAAAAACTCCCGAGTACTGTCATAGAAGCTAAGACATTGTGTAGTTTTAAAAATAGGTTGGATAAATACATGAGTGGGTGTGGGTGGGCGTGAGTTGGACCTGACTAGCTTGTGCTACTAGGTCAGATGCCGTGCTCCTCCCTTAAATGAATGTGACCTGACCTTACTAGGTTAAGGAAATTAGCTTAAGCCGGTGGGGGAACTGGACTTGCCTCGTATGGGCCAGTAGGCCTGCTGCAGTGTTCCTTCTTTCTTGTGTTCTTATGTTATTTATGACCCCCGTCAGCGTGCATGTACGTTACCACAGACGGAGTAACAATGTCACGTACATGTCCGTAGACGGGTTAATAAATTATTACATCACGTACAACAAGGTTACAAACCACGCCATGGACATATACGCTGACTTTTTCACAAACAACACGTACATGGACGCAGACTAGGGTCACTAACACGAGGTCATGTCCAAGGTTAATTGTCTTAGCTTTCTTTTGTGTTAACTGATAACCTGTGACATGACACTCCCCCTTTGTGTGTATGAACGTTGATAAATGATACACTCCTGCAACATTTATGTATATTTATTCTGGAAGCAATTCGCTAGTCAGTGGCTTCATCAGTCCATGCAGAGAACGGTGGAAGATGAGGACAGAACACTTAAACTCTAGGCTGAGGGACTGATTAACTCAAAGTATTTCTCATCTTCCATCGTTCTCTGCATGGACTGATGAAGCCAATGGCTAGCGAAACGTTTCCAGAATAATGATATCCAAATTTTGCACGACTCATTTATCAACTTGTCGGTTTTCTAAGCCCTTTATTGTATGTACATTACTGAAACAATTCACAACCCACAGTACCTTGGCTCCAATAATTCACAATTACCCCACAATACATTGGCTGGAATAGTTCACAACTAACCGTACAATACCGAGGCTGCAACAATTCAGAAATAACCCAATATACCTTGGATGCAACAATTAACAACTAACCTACAATGCTTTGGATGCAACAATTAACAACTAACCTACAATGCCTTGGATGCAACAATTAACAACTAACCTACAGTACCTTGGCTGGAACAATTCACAACTAACCCTAGCTAGAATAATTTGCGGTCACCGTCTGCGTGCATGTCCGTGGCATTAATCTACTTTTCCTCTATTTCTGGCTTGTCTTTCCTCTGTTAGTTGCACAGGCAGGTAGAGGGACTTGAGTAATGTGGGTTGCAAAGAGGAAGGAGTAATGTTGATTTCAGAGAGGAGTAATGTGGGTTACAGAGAGGAGTAATGTGGGTTACAGAGAGGAGTAATGTGGGTTACAGAGAGGAGTATGTTGGAGTGAAGAAGGCTCTGAGGATGTGACGAGTGTGCTACAAGCAGCTGTAAGGGATATTGGGTAATTTTTTTAAATAATGTTGGGATACATTAGCAGTGTGCGGTTAATGTATTCCAACATTATTCCATGCAGGATGGATTGACGTACACATTTATGTGTGTACTCACCTAATTGTGGTTGCAGGGGTCGAGACTCAGCTCCTGGCGTGTGTGTGTGTGTGTGTATATGTGTGTATGTGTGTGTATGTGTGTGTGAGTGTGGGTGCGTGCGTGTGTGTGCGCGCTCAGCTCTTGGCCTCCCCCTCTTCGCTGGTCGCAACTGGGTTAATTCATTCTCTCCTGTCTTAGCGAGTCTCATCGTACCTCTTCTTACAGCTATATATGGATTCCATTTCTATCACTCCACTGACAAGGTCGTTTCACTTCCTGACCACTCTAGGTCTGCAGAAAAAAAATTCTGACATCTATGTTTTCAACTTGCAGTTGTACCTCGTGTTAGTTTCCCGTCTCTTACAAAATCTGTTCCTGTCGATAGTATCAATTCCT
This sequence comes from Cherax destructor, assembly GCA_009830355.1. Taxonomy (NCBI): domain Eukaryota; kingdom Metazoa; phylum Arthropoda; class Malacostraca; order Decapoda; family Parastacidae; genus Cherax; species Cherax destructor. The sequence continues at coordinate 76,812 of WNWK01008392.1, read as the reverse complement.
CTCAGTCTTTTGCGTTTTATTTTTATGTAGTTCCCTTAACTTCTTCTAAATGCAAATATCCCTTAGCCCGGGGACTAGTTTCTTGACACGCTTGGCATGCTTGGCACTGACTCAATTTGTTGCTTGTCAGATTCATTTCCTCTTAGCCTCGTGGGCCCTATCATATCTATTCTTAAAACTATGTATATAAACAGCCTGTAGCGCTTCCTTATCCTTCCATTGCACTTCTTGATCATCATAACTGAAGAAATAATTCCTGACATCATTGTCATTCCTCTGGTTAATGCTGTTGTGGTGTATGGTTCAAATCTTGTTTAAGTACCCGTCCTCCTTCCGTCCTCCCCTCCCTCTCGCTATCTCTCTCTCTTAACTTCCGGTTGTGCCCCGGGGATCCTGTTTCCAGCCTCTCAAATAACTTCTCAATTTCTGAGTAATTTATTCATATTTTTTTTGTCTTCCCTTGTTTTCCTGCCTCTGATTTCATTAGATTCAAGATTCAATTCCTTTAGCCTCTCTTAGTTGTTTATACCCGTTAGCTCTGGAACAAAGCTTGTTACATGCTCTGAACATTCTTCAGTTTCTTAACATACTTTTATCAGATGAAAGTATAATGCTAGTGCTACATACCCCAAGATGAGTCTGATATATACTGGGATTCCTGAAAGTTACTCTTAGATTTACCAGACGAGCATTGGCTGCAGAGGTTATTCGGCTGATATGATTCTCTGGCGATATACCAGGCACTGTGCTCACCCTTGGGTTTTTCTCTTCAAGTGAAGTCTGCAGCCTCTGTTCTCCGAGTGTGTCCTCATGACCAGACTTCTTGCTCCTTCCTCAGTCTACAGAAAGTTGTATTTGCTGGGGTTCAGTTTAAACAGCCACTTATGTAACTGCTCTGAAGGAAAAATAAACACATAAGCAGTATAATGTGATCCTTTATTGACAACGTTTCGCCCACGCAGTGGGCTTTATCGAGTCACAGACAGATCTACCTGGAAAATGAGTAACATGAATATATATAGGATATAGTCAGGTTGAGAATGCTGGGTCAGGTGGAGAAAGCTGCATGTGACAGTCTTCAAAGTAGGGTGAAAGTTAAATCCTTGGGTAACTTAAAGGACCTGCAGTGTTCCATTCTTGAGTTCTATGTGGGATAGCGATGAAGAAGTTTCTTGGCAATAGGTTCAGCTGAACCTATTGCCAAGAAACTTCTGATTACATCGTCTTCACATCTCTTCTGCTGCTACCAACTTTTCTGTACTCGACTGAAGAAGCCTACTGTGTAGGCGGAACGTTTCGAAATAAAGATACCTAACTGTTGCATATATGTCTTACCTAGAAACAAAAGCTCACTATGTTTCCCTGTCATATTTCATCATGCAGGATGGTGCTCATACAAGGTGTCGAAATCTGTAAGTCTGGACTCGGAAACTTGAGTAGGACACGGAAGATATCGTCAAGTGTGTGTGTGTGTGTGTGTGTGTGTGTGTGTGTGCACTAATTGTACTCACCTAATGTGGTTGCAGGTCGAGACTCAGCTCTGGCCCCGCCTCTTCGTGTCCGCTACTGGGTCTCTGCTCTCCCTGCTCCATGAGCTTTATCGTACCTCGTCTTAAAACTATGTATGGTTCCTACCTCCACTATATCTTTCTCTAGACTATTCCACTTCCTGACTACTCTGTGGCTGAAGAAATGCTTCCTAACATCCCTTTGACTCATAAGAACATAAGAACATAAGAAAGGAGGAACACTGCAGCAGGCCTGTTGGCCCATACTAGGCAGGACCTTCATATTCCATCCACTAACAGAATATTTGTTCAACCTAATTTTCAATGCTACCCAAGAAATAAGCTTTAATAATTTTATTTACTCATGTGCAATTCCCACTCAAATCCAACCCCTTTCACTCATGAATTTATCCAACCTAAATTTAAAACTATCCAAGGTCCTTGCTTCAATAACCCTACTAGGCAGACTGTTCCACTCATCAACTACCCTATTTCCAAACCAATACATTCCTATATCCTTTCTAAGTCTAAACTTATCTAACTTGAATCCATTATTGCGGGTTCTCTCTTGGAGAGATACCCTCAAGACCTTATTTATATCCCCTTTGTTAATACCCATTTTCCACTTGTATACCTCGATCATGTCTCCCCTCATTCTACGTCTTACAAGTGAATGTAATTTAAGTGTCTTCAATCTTTCTTCGTAAGGAAGATTTCTAATGCTATGTATTAATTTAGTCATTCTACGCTGAATGTTTTCTAACGAATTTTTGTCCATTCTGTAATATGGAGACCAGAACTGAGCTGCGTAATCTAGGTGAGGCCTTACTAATGATGTATAAAGCTGTAATATGACCTCTGGACTTCTGTTGCTAACACTTCTTGATATAAATCCCAGTAATCTATTTGCCTTATTACGTACGCTTAGGCATTGCTGTCTTGGTTTAAGGTTGCTGCTTACCATCACCCCCAAGTCCTTCTCGCAATCTGTATGGCTAAGTTCTACGTTATTTAACTTATAAGTGCTTGGGTTATGGACACTCCCGAGCTTTAGAACTTTGCATTTATCTACATTGAACTGCATCTGCCATTTTTCTGACAAGGAATTCAGTTTGTCTAAATCCTCCTGTAGTTCACTGACATCTACGTCTGAATCGATTATCCTACCTATCTTCGTGTCATCAGCGAATTTGCTCATATCACTAGAAATTCCCTCGTCAAGGTCATTTATATATATTATAAACAACAACGGGCCCAAAACCGATCCCTGAGGAACGCCACTTGTTACAGATCCCCACTCCGATTTAACCCCATTTATGCACACCCTCTGCTTCCTATTGGTGAGCCATGACTCGAGCCATGACAACACTTTTCCCCCAATGCCATGAGCAGCCACTTTCTTTAACAGTCTCTGATGTGGTACTCTATCAAAAGCCTTACTAAAATCCAAATAAACAATATCGAATTCTTTATCATGATCAACTGCCTCAAAAGCCTTACTGAAAAAAGTTAATAAATTGGTTAGGCAGGAACGGCCCCTGGTGAATCCATGCTGAGTATCATTAATCAAATTATGCCTATCGAGATGGCTTCTTATGTTATCAGCTATAATCGACTCTAGTAATTTGCCTACGATTGATGTTAGACTTATTGGGTGGTAATTTGATGGTAACGACTTGTCCCCTGTTTAAAAATAGGAATTACATTAGCCATCTTCCACGTATCAGACACTACACCTACATCTGAGTCTTCAGCTTCCAGTTGTGTCCCCTTGTTTCTGTGTTCCCTCTCTGGAACATCCTGTCACTGTCTACCTTGTCGATTCCCCGCAGTATTTTGTATGTCATTATCATGTCTCCTCTGACCCTTCTTTCCTCCAGTGTTGTTAGTCCTATTTCCCTCAACCTTTCTTCATAGGACAGACCTCTGAGTTGTGGAACTAGCCTTGTCGCAAACCTTTGCACTTTCTCTAGTTTCTTTACGTGCTTGACCAGGTGTGGGTTCCAGACTGGTGCTGCATATTCTAGTATTGGCCTGACGTACACGGTGTACAGTGTCTTGAACGATTCCTTGTTTAGGTAACGGAACGCTAATCTTAGGTTTGCCAGTCGCCCATATGCTGCCGCAGTTATCTGGTTGATGTGTGCCTCCGGAGACGTGCTTGGTGTTATACTCACCCCAAGGTCTTTCTCCTTTGCCGAGGTTTGTAGCAACTACAAATAGGTGTGTGTGTGTGTGTGTGTGTGTGTGTGTATGTGTGTGTGTGTGTGTGTGTGTACTCACCTAGTTGTGGTTGCAGGGGTCGAGTCATAGCTCCTGGCCCCGCCTCTTCACTGGCCGCTACTGGGTCACTCTCCCTGCGTTATGAACTTTATTATACCTCTTCTTAAAGCTATGTATGGAGCCTGCCTCCACTACATCACTTCCTAAACTATTCCACTTCCCGACCACTGTGACTGAAGAAATACTTCCTAACATCTCTGTGATTCGTCTGAGTCTTCAACTTCCAACTGTGTCCCCTTGTTGCTGTGTCCCATCTCTGGAACATTCTGTCTCTATCCACTTTGTCAATTCCCCTCAGTATCTTATATGTTGTTATCATGTCCCCCCTATCCCTCCTGTCCTCCAGTGTCGTCAGGTCGATTTCCCTTAACCTCTCCTCGTAGGACATACCTCTTAGCTCTGGGACTAGTCTTGTTGCAAACATTTGCACTTTCTCGAGCTTCTTCACGTGCTTGGCTAGGTGTGGGTTCCAAACTGGTGCTGCGTACTCCAGTATGGGCCTAACGTACACAGTGTACAGGGTCCTGAACGATTCTTTATTAAGATGTTTGAATGCTGTTCTTAGGTTTGCTAGGCGCCCATATGCTGCAGCAGTTATTTGGTTGATGTGCGCCTCAGGAGATGTACCTGGTGTTATACTCACCCCAAGGTCTTTTTCTTTGATTGAGGTTTGCAGTCTCTGGCCCCCTAGTCTGTACTCCGTCTGCGGTCTACTTTGCCCTTCCCTAATCTTCATGACTTTGCACTTGGTGGGGTTGAACTCCAGGAGCCAATTGCTGGACCAGGCTTGCAGCCTGTCCAGATCCCTTTGTAGTTCTGCCTGGTCCTTGTCCGACTGAATTCTTCTCATCAGCTTCACATCATCTGCAAACAGGGACACTTCGGTGTCTATTCCTTCCGTCATGTCGTTCACAAATACCAGAAACAGCACTGGTCCCAGGACTGACCCCTGTGGAACCCCGCTCGTCACCGGCGCCCACTCTGACACCTCACCACGTACCGTGACTCGCTACTGTCTTCCTGACAGGTATTCCCTGATCCATTGTAGTGCCTTCCCTGTTATCCCTGCCTGGTCCTCCAACTTTTGCAATAATCTCTTGTGTGGAACTGTGTCAAACGCCTTCTTACAGTCCAAGAATATGCAATCTACCCACCCCTCTCTCTCTTGTCTTATTGCTGTCACCCTGTCGTAGAACTCCAGTAGGTTTGTGACACAGGATTTCCCGTCCCTGAAACCGTGCTGGCCATCGTTGATAAGCTCATTCCTTTCTAGGTGCTCCACCACTCTTCTCCTGATAATCTTCTCCATGACCTTGCATACTATACATGTCAGTGACACTGGTCTGTAGTGTGTGTGTGTGTGTGTGTGTGTGTATTCACCTAATATTTGGTTGCAGGGGTGTACGTGTACTACTGAACATTCATATGTACTTATTAACACCTATTCTCCATCCAACTTTCTCCTCCACCCCGCTACTGATTCCCATGTCCTCCCTTACTCCACCACTTCATCGACCTCCCTCACCACACCTCCAACACCATTCCCATCCCCGAATAGAGAACCATAATCCCCACCATCCCACTCACTCACCTCTCCACCAGCACCATCTCCCTCTCCACTTCACCTCCAGCACCATGCTCCTTCCCTCCTATCCACCAGCACCTCCCTATCCCCAATTTTACCATAAGGACCATCCTCCACCTGCCTCTCCACTAGCACGGTCACCTCTCTCACACCATTAACGCCATATCCCCCAGGACCTGTCCCATGCCCCGGCCTCGCCTCTGAAATAACAGCTCCTCCCTGCCATCCACCAGCTCCTCCCTGCCATCCACCATATTCCCTTCACTTCTTCTCAGCCACTCTTGGTATAAAAGCACAGCCCCACTTATGTCATGGTGAATTACCCTTGATGCACGACCATAAGTGTATGTGTTCGTTCGTTACCAGTTGTGAAAGGCACTTGTCGATAGATACTTTGTAAGTGGATGGGTGGAGTTTGCTTATTTTGTGTGCACTCACCTGTTTATTCTCACCTATTTGTAGTTGCAGGGGTCGGGTTATAGTTCCTGTCCCCGCCTCTTCGCTAGTCGCTACTAGGTCAACACTCTCACTGCTCCAATAGCTTTGTCGTACCTCTTTTTAAAGCTATGAATAGATCCTGCTTCCACTACATTCTTCTTCAGATAATTCCACTTTCTGATAACTCTAACGCTTCAGAAATACTTCCTAACATCCCTGTGACTCATCTGAATTTTCAACTTACAGTTGTGATCCCTTGTTGTTGTGTCCCATCTCTGAAACATTCTCTCCCTTTCCATCTTGTCAATTCTTCTCAGTATTTTGTACGTCGTTATCGTATCCCCTCTATCCATCCTGTCCTCCAGTGTTGTCAGGTTGAGTTCTCAACGTTTTCTCATTGGACATACCGCTTAGCTCAAGAACTAGTTTTGCTGCAAACCTTTGCACTTTCTCTAATTTCTTGACGTGTTGGACCAGATGTGGGTTCCATACTGGTGTTGCATATTCCAATATGGGTCTGACGTACACGGAGTTCAGTGTCGTGAATGATTCCTTATCCCAAAGGCAAAAGTCAAAATGACATATTTCCATCGGGGTCCTTTTAATACCTTAATATTATACTATAAAAGAGATGTACAAGGAATAAGGTAAATTGAGTTATTTATATTTACATGTGTATTAGATAAAAAAATAAAATAAAAAATCATTCTCCTATTCGTAGGTTTGCCAGGCGCCCATATGCTGCAGCAGTTATATGGGTGATATGCACCTCAGAGGATGTGTTCGGTAAGATCCTTTTCCTTGAGAGAGGTTTGCAGTCTTTGATTCCCAAGGCTGTACTCCGTTTGCGGTATTCTAAGTTCTTCCCAAAGCTTCAGGACTTTTTTTTTTTTTTGGACTTTGCAAACAGAGCCACCTCTAAATCTATCCCTTCCGGCATGTCATTCACATATACATGAAACAACAACGGTCCTAGGACTGACCCTTGTGGAGCCAAGCTCGACACATGCACCCTCTCTGACACCTAGTCACGTCCCATCATTCGTTTCCTCTAGTCAGATATTCCCTGATCCATTGAGTGGTTTTCCTGCCTGTTCTTGTGCGGAAATGTGTCGAAAGCCTTCTTTCAGACCAAGAAAATGCAGTCTACACACCCTTCTTTATCCTGTCTTACTTCTGTTACCTTATCAAACTCCAGTAGGTTTGTGACATGATTTCCCATTCCAAACACCATGCTGGTTATCGTGTCTGAGCTCATTCCTTTATAGGTGCTCCACCACTCTTCTGATAATCTTCATGTGTGTTTGTGTCTCTGAGTGCTCGTTCGTTACCAGTTGTAAAAGACACTTGTCGATAGACACTTTGCTTTGCCCCCCCCTCTTTTTTTTTTTTTTTTTTTTTGTAGTGTGTCTTCATGTATTCACATATTTGTAGTTGCAGGGGTCGAGTTATAGTTCTTGGCCGACGCACACACACACAAACATATATATATTTTCTTAGCGATTTGAAAACAGGCGAAATTATTTACACACATTATGTCTCAGTCCAAGTTACAAAACTCGTCTTCTTAAAACGTCTCCTGAGTATGGTAGAGAGTTAGGTAATTTATCTCCGTCTAACAGTTGGCCTGTTTCAGGTTTTGTAACAAGAAGTTGTAATATAAGAATTCGGGATTACAAACCACATAGATAAAATGTAAGATCTTTACTAGTAAAGTTGTCTAGCAGAATATATATGAGTACAAAGTTAAAATATTGGACATAAATAAGGAGTCACGCTCCTACACTTCTCTTTGTATGTATATATTTGTATAATTGCATTCAACATAATCCATCTCAATCGATATATTAATATGGAGAAATCAAAATGATAGGCTTAGACTTAGTACTATCTTCATCCAGCCCGACTTAGAATAATACCGACCACAAAGTAACAAAAAAGGGCCGACAAAGCAGATTCAGTTAGCTGAACCAACAAATTCCCCTGAGAGAGGAAATCAACCACCAGGGAGAGAGTTTGATGTGTCTCCTAAAAGAGGTCAGAGGAGTAACTGAGTGAGGCCAACCCAGCAGCGAGGCCAACCCAGCAGTGAGGCCAACCCAGCAGTGAGGCCAACCCAGCAGTGAGGCCAACCCAGCAGTGAGGCCAACCCAGCAGTGAGGACAACCAAGCAGTGAGGCCAACCCAGCAGTGAGGCCAACCCAGCAGTGAGGCCAACCCAGCAGTGAGGCCAACCCAGCAGTGAGGCCAACCCAGCAGCGAGGCCAACCCAGCAGTGAGGCCAACCCAGCAGTGAGGCCAACCCAGCAGTGAGGCCAACCCAGCAGTGAGGCCAACCCAGCAGTGAGGCCAACCCAGCAGTGAGGCCAACCCAGCAGTGAGGCCAACCCAGCAGTGAGGCAACCCAGCAGTGAGGCCAACTCCAGCAGTGAGGCCAACCCAGCAGTGAGGCCAACCCAGCAGTGAGGCCAACCCAGCAGTGAGGCCAACCCAGCAGTGAGGCCAACCCAGCAGTGAGGCCAACCCAGCAGTGAGGCCAACCCAGCAGTGAGGCCAACCCAGCAGTGAGGCCAACCCAGCAGTGAGGCCAACCCAGCAGTGAGGCCAACCCAGCAGTGAGGCCAACCCAGCAGTGAGGCCAACCCAGCAGTGAGGCCAACCCAGCAGTGAGGCAAACCCAGCAGTGAGGCCAACCCAGCAGCCCCAACATTGGGTGTGATGGTGTGACACAGTGGTAATGCAGAGACTCTGGCAGGTGAACCAGTGAGCCGATACTTAACCAAACATTTTCCCACGTGGAGAGCCAACCACGACTCTCCACCCACGTGGAGAGCCAACCACGACTCTCCACCCACGTGGAGAGCCAACCACAACTCTGCACCCATGTGGAGAGCCAACGCAACTCTCCACCCACGTGGAGAGCCAACCACAACTCTCCACCCATGTGGAGAGCCAACCACAACTCTCCACCCATGTGGAGAGCCAACCACAACTCTCCACCCACGTGGAGAGCCAACCACAACTCTCCACCCATGTGGAGAGCCAACCACAACTCTCCACCCATGTGGAGAGCCAACCACAACTCTCCACCCATGTGGAGAGCCAACCACAACTCTCCACCCACGTGGAGAGCCAACCACAACTCTCCACCCATGTGGAGAGCCAACCACAACTCTCCACCCATGTGGAGAGCCAACCACAACTCTCCACCCATGTGGAGAGCCAACCACAACTCCCCACCCATGTGGAGAGTTAACCACAACTCTCCACCCATGTGGAGAGCCAACCATAACTCTCCACCCACGTGGAGAGCCAACCACAACTCTCCACCCACGTGGAGAGCCAACCACGACTCTCCACCCATGTGGAGAGCCAACCATAACTCTCCACCCACGTGGAGAGCCAACCACAACTCTCCACCCACGTGGAGAGCCAACCATAACTCTCCACCCACGTGGAGAGCCAACCACAACTCTCCACCCATGTGGAGAGCCAACCATAACTCTCCACCCACGTGGAGAGCCAACCATAACTCTCCACCCACGTGGAGAGCCAACCATAACTCTCCACCCACGTGGAGAGCCAACCATAACTCTCCACCCACGTGGAGAGCCAACCATAACTCTCCACCCACGTGGAGAGCCAACCACAACTCTCAAACATATAATGTAAATGTTGCGTCCTGCCTAATGACATAGCTAAATCAAATAATAGTATAAAGTAAGACATTTTCATTTTAACTAATAATGGAAATATATCCAATATACAATTATAATAAAATATACACAGAATATTAAAGATACAAAATGTTTAAATAAATATAGAAATTAGTTAAGGGTTCGCAACAGTCCACAGCAGGATTCGAACCTGTAAACTCTGCATCAGAGAACACACTGCTTTATCCATAACTCCACCGAGTCTGGCGTTGTGGATAAAGTACTGTGTACTATTATGCCGAGTATGCAGGTCCGAATCCTGCTGTGGACTGACCGATAATTTATATATATATATATATATATATATATATATATATATATATATATATATATATATATATATATGAAAAAGAGAGAGAGAGAGAGAGAGAGAGATGTGTGTGTGTGCGCGCGTGTATACTCTCTTCTAACTGGTTGCTACTGGCTTGACACGCTGCTGGCATCGTGAACTCTTGTCATTGTAAATAGATTATGCCTTTACCAATTCGTTGTATAGGTCATTGCTCTTCCTCATCGCTCTAAGCTTGAAGACATACTGCCTTACATCTCTCTAACTCATCTTCATTGTTTTGTATCATTTACTGCCTCTCTCTTTCTAACTTCTCAATTCTTTTAGTATTATGTTCGTCGTTAACATGTTTTTCCCTGTTTCTTGTTCTCTAATGTTGTCAACTTTAAGTTCCTCTAGTCTCTCTCTATTGCTCATTCCCTTTACCTATGCAACTCGCCTCCACTCAATTCACCGCCACTTTTTTTTGTGTTTCTTTACTTCTTTTCTCAGGTGTGGGTTCCATAATAATACTAATACTAATAACAATAATAATGAACAAGGTGGCTTTAGGAAAGGTAGGGGGTGTGTAGACCAAGTGTTTGCAGTAAAACATATAGGTGAACAGTATTTGGATAAGGGTAAAGAGGTTTTTGTGGCATTTATGGATTTGGAAAAGGCGTATGATAGAGTGGATAGGGGGGCAATGTGGCAGATGTTGCAGGTGTATGGAATAGGAGATAGGTTACTGAAAACAGTGAAGAGTTTTTATGAGGATAGTGAGGCTCAGGTTAGAGTGTGTAGGAGAGAAGGTGACTATTTCCCAGTAAAAGTGGGCCTTAAACAAGGATGTGTGATGTCACAGTGGTTGTTCATTATATTTATAGATGGGGTTGTAAGAGAAGTGAATGCGAGGGTCTTGGCAAGAGGTGTGGGGTTAAAAGACAAAGAATCAAATACAAAGCATTTTTAAAACTATCTTAACTCTCTTCAAACCCCCACTACTCCTACTTGCACTAGCCCACCTTTCTGTCAATAGTTGCTTTTATATATATATACTATATATTTATATATATTAGTGTGTAATGCGGCAGTGATCTTTTTTGAGTGGGGGCTCAGCCCCCTCTCCAAAATTTTGAGTAGGGGCTTCACCCTCCAAATTTTTAAAGGGGGCTCTGCCCCCTTTTTTGGGACCCCCATTTTTCTGACTTTTTTTATTCTGCCCTCTGATTCCTACCCTTAGCCCCTAAGGGCCAATGGGGTTGCCAGATTTTTTGGGAGTGTTGCCATCTTTTTTTCATTTATTTTTTATTTTTCGATAATGTTGCAAAATTTAATCTTTCTCCAGTGTTACCAACATTTCCAATTTTTCTGAAGTGTTGCCTTCTTTTTTTTTCGAGAATGTTGCAAAATTTAACCTGTTTCCCCAGTCTTGCCAAATGTTTTTCATTTTTTTTATTTTTCGAATTTTGAGGGTTTTCCCCCTTTTTTTTAGTTAGCCTTCAATCCCTCGGATCAACATTCACCTCGATTTTTGCATTTGGGGGTTTCGAATTTTGGAGGATTTTTTTCTAATTTTTGAGTTACCCTCCACTTCCTCGCATCAAGATTTACCTCGATTTTTCGAATTTTGAGGGGGTTACCCTAAGATCGAGCTCCAGCTCCAAATCAAACATAGCACTAAATGGTGTTTTGGGTTCCCCCTATATGGGTAAGAGATAATTTGAGTGGTAAACACATTCACTCCCCCCCCCTACGGGGTAAGAGGCAATCATACAACAAGATGAATTAAGTAAAGCCAAGTGGGGTATGACGTCACGGGAGACCACCAAACTTAAACGTGTCATTTAATAAAGGTCCACTATGGGTAAAGACTCCACTATTGTGCAGGGTTTGTACAAACCCCAGTTCCCAGGATAACATTTCTCTCGATAGACACTTTCATCACTAATATTATAATAACTCATTCAGATTTCAATAAACCTAACTCTCCTTTCCTACTATTATCATACAAGGGATGATCAGAACTGAAATTTGAGAAATCAATTTATCCTAACAATGGTTCTCGTTTTAACTCACTATACAAATCTTTACATTTCAGAAACACAAATTTCAGATTTTTCTGAAGTGTTTAATGACTCTAACACACATCATGAATATTTTCTCTTTTTCACCTCACCCCATCTTCCCTGCACCTCACCCCATCTTCCCTGCACCTCACCCCATCTTCCCTGCACCTCACCCCATCTTCCCTGCACCTCACCTCCACTACCCCATCACACTACCATGTACCTCACTCTCCCTTTCATCTCGCTCTCTATTCACAATCTCCCCCTCACTCATAATCCACAACATTCTATATCTTCCATTTTTCACTCACAACCCTCAACACCAACATCACTTCTCAAGTCACAATTTCAGTTATAATACACACAATTTTATTAAGAGTACCCTCACGACAGACACTATTTTTTCTCGATTTCGGTAATACAACAAAAGATATTACAACAGGTCAAAACATGTTACAAAAAAAAATCACTCATAACCCCCAACAACCCACAATTTTTTCTCGTTTTCGATATTTCACTTCACTTCACAATTTTTCTTGATTTCGATAATACAACACAAATATATAACCATCACACTATCCACCCTCAATTTCACTTTTCTCAATAATACCCACATCAGGTCACAACAACTCACAACCCCAAAATGCATGCAACATTCTACTCCTCAGAACATACAAAATCATAACTACCAAATCCATAAGATGACTACCAAAATCTAAGTTCACTCATCTCGGAACCACTAAGATCACCAAAACTAAGATCATCAACTAATACATGAAGACCCAATCACTAAAACTATGAATACCTTTACTAAGATCACTAAAACTAAGATTACTAATAACTAAGATCACTGAAGCATCAAAAACTAAGAGCACTATGAACTATGGTCACATATCACATCATATAACGTACTTAACACCCTAAAATACAACTCAAAACACTCATAACCTTCATACACTGTCCATTCTCATTTTTTTTACTCTTAACCCACAACAAGACACAATATTTCAGTTATAATACCCACAAGTCACAACGTCACTTAGGTCAAGATCACTAAAACTATGATCATAGAACACATTCATTTTTAAACACATTCCCTCAAAACACTATAACCAAGATCACTAGTACTAAGATCACAGAACACTCTCATTTTTATAAACATTTCAAGATTTTAAAATCATCTCTCTTTGTCAATTTTTCTGCTGATTTATCTTTAACCCTCATTACCTTACCTGCAGGACCTCGCAACGCCATCTATTAAAGTAGGGTTTGAGATAACATGTGAATACTCCCAAATAACATTTGAATACTCCCAAATATTATTTGAATACTCCCAAATATCATTTGACATCTCTAACTCAACCACCAAATTACATTCTCAATCACACATTTCATTAACTGAAAATTACATCTCATTCACCAAACTACGCAATCATAATAAAAGTTTACTCACTCATTCACCAGACTTTACAACATAAACACAAAAAACTGAGACATACACTTATGACATGAGCACTTAAAACATGACCACAAACCTATCACACAAACACTTAGAGCATGATCACCACCAACTAAAGCATATCATGTACACAAAAATCTAAGACATCCACCAACTAAGACATATCATGAACACCAAAAACTAAGACATGATCACTTTGATCACCAAAAATCTAAGACATAACCAAAATCTAAGACATAAGCACAAAACATATATATATATATATATATATATATATATATATATATATATATATATATATATATATATATATATATATATATATATGTATGTATATCTAGTTGAGACTGGGCCAGGAGCTGTGACTCGACCTGCAACTACATATTGATGAGTAAATATAGGTGATTACACATACACACAGGGAAAAGGTGGGGCTGGGAGCTGTGAATCTACCCCTGCAACCACAAACAGGCGAGTAAATAGGTGAGTACGCAAACAACACAAGCATGAAACCAAGCCTGATAAGGCATGCCAGTATAAGAAAAAAGGGAAAATAAACTAGGGAAAATAAACCTGTAGACATTAGAAGACAGAATAAACAGATGAGACAGGATAATGACATTTGAAGACAAAATAAATTAGTGAGACATGGTAACAACGTATAAAATGCTCTTGGAATTGATTTAGTGTACAGAGAAAGGTTATTCCTGAGGTGACACTGGTACATGAGGAGACAGTTGGAGGTTAAAAACACAAGTGGGTCACAGTGAATGTCAGGACGCATTTGTTCACCTTTAGAATTGTTAACAAGTGCACCGACCTGGAAAACGAAGTGGTAAAAACTTACGCAGTCAGGTGGGAGTGAATCCAGTAATGGCACAGTTTGAGACGTATTTCCGGGAGCTGAGAACGTACATACACACACACACACCAAACACAACACACACACACACACACACACACAAACCCACCCACTTAAGAAAATATGAAGTGAAACCTTTCAAGAAAACTTCTAATATCTCGCCCAGTCTGGTGAGGGCCATTTGTGACCTGTCTATACCACAGTGGGAGACCACTGTGACACGCCGTACCGCACACCAACAAGTAGGAGAATAAACGCACAATTACTGACAATATGTTAGGTAAAAGGACACATGTGCAACTAATGTGACATTTTATTGAGGGAACGTTTCGCTCTCCATGGGCTATATATAGGTACCACGTGAAGCAAAAACTCTTAAGAATTCTACTAAGCCTACTGGCCCATGCTGTAAGCAGCAGCAGTAGTAGTACAATCAGTAGTAGCAGCAGCAATTCTAGTAGTAGTAGCAGTAATATTAGCAGTAATAATAGCAGTAGCAGAAGTAGTAATAGAAATATTAGTAGTAATAGTAGTAGTAGTAGTAGTAGTAGTAGTAGTATTTGTAGTAGTAGTAGTAGTAGTAGTAGTAGTAGTAGTAGTAGCAGTAGTAGTAGCAGCAGCAGAGGTAGCATTGGCAGTAGTAGTAGTTGTATGAGTGTAACTCTAGGTTGATATCTAATGGCAGGGTTTATTGTTTTTAGTAGAATTCTTGCTGAAACCTCCGAGAAGACTAAGCTACAGTTGTTTTATTTAATGGTGTTTCAAATGGCAATTCAAAAGTATTCAAGGCATTTACGTCTGAGGAAATTTGCTTCTTTGATGAATAGGCTGGCATAACATATAAACCTAGAATTACCTTAACTTACACAACGACTACTACTACGACTACTACTATTGCTACGACTACTATTGCTACCTACAGTTCGTATGCTCTTTCTCCTCATATGGTACCTATATATACCATATGTTTCCTTGTTTGCAACGGCATGACAGATCTCCAGGAAAGCGAAACGTTGCCAAAGTAAAACGTCAAAATAGTTGCACTTTTGTCTTTTTAGCTAACAAAAACGAGACCCCATAAACACACTGTCCCACACACAGCACACAGTGATGTCCCACCAGATGGAGAGCACAGTGACCACACTGTCACGCACACAGCAACAAGCAAGTGCAAAGTAAAGCAAAAGTGAGAGCACAGTGACACACACTGTCCCACACACAGCAACAAGTGGGAGAGCACAGTGACACACACTGTCTCACACACAGCAACAAGTGGGAGAGCACAGTGACACACACTGTCCCACACACAGCAACAAGTGGGAGACCACAGTTACACTGTCCCACACACAGCAACAAGTGGGAGACCACAGTGACATACACTGTCCCACACACAGCAACAAGTGGGAGACCACAGTTACACTGTCCCACACACAGCAACAAGTGGGAGACCACAGTGACATACACTGTCCCACACACAGCAACAAGTGGGAGACCACAGTTACACTGTCCCACACACAGCAACAAGTGGGAGACCACAGTTACACTGTCCCACACACAGCAACAAGTGGGAGACCACAGTTACACTGTCTCACACACAGCAACAAGTGGGAGCACAGTGCACACTGTCCACAGCAACAAGTGAGCACAGTGCACTGTCCACACACAGCAACAAGTGGGAGAGCACAGTGATACACTGTCCCACACACAGCAACAAGTGGGAGAGCACAGTACACTGTCCCACACACAGCAACAAGTGGAGAGCACAGTACACTGTCCCACACAGCAACAAGTGGGAGACCACAGTTACACACACTGTCCCACACACAGCAACAAGTGGGAGAGCACAGTGACACACACTGTCCCACACACAGCAACAAGTGGGAGACCACAGTGACACACACTGTCCCACACACAGCAACAAGTGGGAGAGCACAGTGACACACACTGTCCCACACACAGCAACAAGTGGGAGAGCACAGTGACACACACTGTCCCACACACAGCAACAAGTGGGAGACCACAGTGACACACACTGTCCCACACACAGCAACAAGTGGGAGAGCACAGTGACACACCTTCCTTACAAATAAAAACCATCACTCTCTAGAGTTTATTTTCACATCACACAGACCTATGTCAGTTCAAGTCACAAAGACCCATGTCAAGTCATGCCATACAAATTCATCTCAAGTCATACCACACAAATCCATGTCAAAGCATATCACTCAGAGCTACTGTATATCAAGCCATATCATAAAGACTCATTACAAGTCATTCTCCACCTTCCTATGTCAGGTTATTCCACATAAACTTAGCTCAAGTTATAATACACTGATCCTTGTGGCAAGATGCAATTAAGAAACTGGAACATATATCTGGTGCTCCAAAGTATAGGAAATAACGCTGAGTGTCCACTGAAAACCTATATGTATGTAGTGTCTGGCAGTGTGGTGTGGTACTGTGATGCAGAGTGCGCTGGTTCCAGTCTTAGATGTTTGCAAATAATTTCGCTTATTCCCGAATTAAGTATATTACACACATACACACACACACATTTTATATATATATATATATATATATATATATATATATATATATATATATATATATATATATATATATATATATATATATATATATATATATATATATATATATATATATATATATATATATATATATATATAGGTAAAACTAGTCAATTAGCAAGAACTAATTTCTAAAAATTTCTCTTATACATTTAAACATATATATTTTTCATTTACGTCAATTTAAAAATTAATGATTTTGTACCAAAAGAACCATAGGAAACTTACCTAACCTTATTATAACAAGCGAAATTTAATTTAGCCTAATCCAACTAAATATTTTTTATATAAGTTTACAATAATTTAATAATAAAGAAACACAATGAATTACATTTTTTTCGTTAGACTCAGAATGATTTTTCTGAAATTATTGCATACACAAATTTTTGCTTGCCTTATTCGGCAAGTTTTACCATAATAAAATATATATATATATATATATATATATATATATATATATATATATATATATATATATATATATATATATATATATATATATATATATATATATATATATATATATATATATATATATATATATATGATACTGTGCTTATGGGAGATTCTAAAGAAAAGTTGAAAAGGTTAGTGGACGAGTTTGGGAGAGTGTGTAAAGGTAGAAAGTTAAAAGTGAACATAGATAAGAGTAAGGTGATGAGGGTATCAAACGATTTAAATAAAGAAAAATTGGATATCACATTGGAGAGAGGGATTATGGAAGAAGTAAATGTTTTCAGATATTTGGGTGTTGACATGTCAGCGGATGGGTTTATGAAGGATGAGGTTAACCATAGAATTGACGAAGGAAAAAAGGTGAATGGTGCATTGAGGTATCTGTGGAGACAAAAAACGTTATCCATGGAGGCAAAGAAGGGAATGTACGAAAGTATAGTGGTACCAACACTCTTATATGGGTGTGAAGCATGGGTTGCAAATGCTGCAGCGAGGAGGAGGCTGGAGGCAGTGGAGATGTCTTGTCTAAGGGCAATGTGTGGTGTAAATATTATGCAGAAAATTCGGAGTGTGGAAATTAGGAGGTGTGGAGTTACTAAAAGAATTTGTGAGATTGCTGAAGAGGGGTTGTTGAGGTGGTTTGGTCATTTAGAGAGAATGGATCAAAGTAGAATGACTTGGAGAGCGTATAAATCTGTACGGAAGGAAGGCGGGGGTAGGGGTCGTCCTCGAAAAGGTTGGAGGGAAGGGGTAAAGAAGGTTTTGTGGGCGAGGGGCTTGGACTTCCAGCAGGCATGTATGAGCGTGTTAGATAATAGTGAATGGAGACGAATGGTTTTGGGACCTGACGAACTGTTGGAGTGTGAGCAGGGTAATATTTTGTGAAGGGATTCAGCGAAACCAGTTAATTGATTTAGTTGGACTTGAGTCCTGGAAATAGGAAGTACAATGCCTGCACTTTAAAGGAGGGGTCTGGGATAGTGACAGTTGGGAGGGACTTATTCTCAGCTGTCGTGTCTGGGCGCCTCTGCAAAGACAGTGATTATGTGTGAGTGAGGTGAAAGTGCTGAATGATGATGAATGTGTTTCCTTTTTGTGGATTTTCTTTCTTTTTGGGTCACCCTGTCTCGGTGCGAGACGGCCGACTTGTTGAAAAAACACAAAAATAAAATATATATATACAATGTACCTCCGGTTTTCGTTATTTTTTCGTTCCAGAATGCTGTTTAAGTGTCATTACCAAACGAGTTTATTCCCATAAGGAATAATGTAAAGTAGACTAGTCTTTTTAGACCCCCAAAAATACACTTACAAAAGTATTTAAAAAATAAACTTACATAAAATGGCGAGTTTGGAGACCATCGTAAACCGGGGTACCACTGTATATA
Source organism: Cherax destructor (assembly GCA_009830355.1). Taxonomy (NCBI): domain Eukaryota; kingdom Metazoa; phylum Arthropoda; class Malacostraca; order Decapoda; family Parastacidae; genus Cherax; species Cherax destructor. The sequence continues at coordinate 58,192 of WNWK01008392.1, read as the reverse complement.
TATATATATATATATATATATATATATATATATATATATATATATATATATATATATATAATATATATATATATATATATATATATATATATATATATATATATATATATATATATATATATATGCACCTTGCAGAAATAAGCAAAATTATATATACAGAAATATCGCGGTCAGCAGGATATGAACCCACTTTGGTAACTGTCCAAGAGTGTGACTTAGCTCCCAGCGTGACGCGTTATGCCACTCATCCACAGATGCCTCAAAACGCTAGGTAGACTGGTTACAAGGTATGTTTCTTACTAGTGCCGGGCACACCAGTGAGCCTCAGGTATTGTTCCCAGCTATTTCTCAACTAGAAAAAAACGTGGCTTGTAACCAGGCTACCTAGCATTTTGAGAAATGTGTAGCTGAGTTTTAAAGCCTTCAAACATAGGTTCGAAACAAGACATTCGCACATACATTCACACGCTTACATGTTTTGGTATTTGATGCTTAAGAATTTTAACCATAATTTCTAGAGCATTTAGATAGAGGAGACTGAGCTTATGAGATACGGAGATACATTTCTCGGATCGCTTAGCGACCGGATTAAATATAATTTAGTTAGTGATTACAGAAAAAAAACATGAGAAAACTACCTCATATATTATGTCAGAAATGTGTGATGAATCTAAGTGACCAAAATAAATTTATATTAAAAGACTTGTTGAGACGAAGGTCAGTAAATGACTACAGAAATCCTTTCAATCCATTTTACTTCAGAGAAAATTTGGTGTTCTTGGACACAAAAAAACGTGGTTGTTTGAATTTTAAATTGGAAGAAGAAGCTAGGTGAACTAAGCCACCCTATGTAACACCAGTAAACTAGCGGAGGCTTCACCTTGGGTATATAATACCAGTAAACCAGCGGAGGCTTCACCTTGTATAACACCAGTGGACCAGCGGAAGCTTGACCTTGTGTATGTAACACCAGTAAACCAGCGGAGGCTTCACCTTGTGTATGTAACACCTGTAAACCAGTGGAAGCTTCACCTTGTGTATGTAACACCTGTAAACCAGTGGAAGCTTAACCTTGGGTATATAATACTAGTAAGCCAGCGGAGGCTTCACCTTGGGTATATAATACCAGTAAACCAGCGGAGGCTTCACCTTGGGTATATAATACCAGTAAACCAGCGGAGGCTTCACCTTGGGTATATAATACCAGTAAACCAACGGAGGCTTAATTACTGATATCCAACACCAGTACGAAGATGTTATTTAATCAGTGTCAAAAGACACTCTACTCTTTCTTCACGAATAAACCGCACTGACTACCTGGCTGACGAATAAACCTCACTGACTACCTGGCTGACGAATAAACCTCACTGACTACCTGGCTGACGAATAAACTGCACTGACTACCTGGCTGACGAATAAACTGCACTGACTACCTGGCTGACGAATAAACCTCACTGACTACCTGGTTGACGAATAAACCTCACTGGCTACCTGGCTGACGAATAAACCTCACTGACTACCTGGCTGACGAATAAACCTCACTGACTACCTGGCTGACGAATAAACCGCACTGACTACCTGGCTGACGAATAAACCTCACTGACTACCTGGCTGACGAATAAACCTCACTGACTACCAGGCTGACAAATAAACCGCACTGACTACCTGGCTGATGAATAAACCTCACTGACTATCTGGCTGATGAATAAACCTCACTGCCTACCTGGCTGACGAATAAGCCGCACTGACTATCTGGCTGACGAATAAACCTCACTGACTATCTGGCTGACGAATAAACCTCACTGACTACCTGGCTGACGAATAAACAGCACTGACTACCTGGCTTATGAATAAAGCTCACTGACTACCTGGCTGACGAATAAATCGCACTGACTACCTGGCTGACGAATAAACCTCACTGACTACCTGGCTGACGAATAAACCTCACTGACTACCTGGCTGACGAATAAACCGCACTGGCTATATGGCTGATTAATAAACCTCACTGACTACCTGGCTGACGAATAAACCTCACTGACTACCTGGCTGACGAATAAACCTCACTGACTACCTGGCTGACGAATAAACCTCACTGACTACCTGGCTGACGAATAAACCGCACTGACTACATGGCTGATTAATAAACCTCACTGACTACCTGGCTGACGAATAAACCGCACTGACTACCTGGCTGACAAATAAACCTCACTGACTACCTAACTGACGAATAAACCTCACTGACTACCTGGCTGACGAATAAACCTCACTGACTATCTGGAGCTCAGTGATCACATAAACTACGTGAAAGATGTAGTAAAAATGTTATTTTTTATTCATAGAAAGAATTAATATAAGTGGTTTTAAATTTTGTAAATTTATTAGTTAATAATGCCAGAGGAGCAAAAGATTAATGCTTTAAATTGTAAAAAAAAAAAATAAGAGAAATTAGAGTGCCACTAAAACTGAAAATGAACAAGGTTATAGGAACAACCTGACGAAGCAATGAAGCAATGAAGCGCGCAATACAAATTAAAAGAACTCCATCCCAAAAGCCTAAAGAGCAGTGAAGCAGAGACATGGCAAGATTGGCATAACGAAGGGCAACAAATCCGACGGTGAGTCATCGAAGATTTACGCTAGAAAACTAAGTGTAATGCGAAAGCCGAAGTGACTAAGAAAAAGACTAAAAATAGGATGGGAAAGAAAGAGGGTAGATTCCTCGTTTAGTAGGTGTTGGAACAAAGAGTTTGTGTAGCTAGCGACAGACAACTGTCTCGAGAATTACTGGGAAGACAGCGGTCATCACAGAGAGAAGTGGAGGAAAGAGAGGGAAGAGAGAACGAAAATGCTAACATCAGGCAGACTCAATATAGAATAATTGAAGCATAATGAGGCAGAAGCATGAGTAGGAGAGTGCTAGAACTCATGATTCAGCGTTATAATAGACGAATAGCGTGGAGTTAAGAAGTAATCAAGTGTAGATGAAAATGATTTTACATGGTTTCTCACTGAGTTTCACGGAACCCTGAGGTTCCATAAGCTGGATTCACCGACTCTGCAAAAACATATTAATGACTGCGGAAATGCTGAGGATTTTTTTTTGTTTGCAACACATTCTTGAGGTGAATAACACTTAATAAGGAAAAAAAAGGTAATGTGAGAACAATGTGATGAAGTGAAATCAATGGCTGACAAACATGTGGGTGGTTTTATTGTATGGAAAAAGAAATTGAAACAAAATTTTAAAGGCAGTCTGTAAATCATTCACCGAGAAGAGTTCACTTTATTAAGTGTACATGACGAGGAAGACCACATCACTAAATTTCATAAATTCAGATAATTAAATTGAAGTTTCTTGACTTAACTGTAAACAAACAGACAGCAGATACACAAAACTACTAATGCACATTAAGTCTTCATTAGTAAAGCTTTAACGCAAACTTCTGTGTGATCGATAATTTCTAAGAATTAAAATGTATAAACAAGTAATATTGGAAATGTATTCACCACCATGCACGTCAGCGTATTAGTACATGTGGCTACGAACAGAAATGTAACAAAAAATGGCCAAAACCAACCGATACTTCTAAATTATTAATATTGCCTATGTGCTTAAAATACACACTGAACAGTACATACACTTCAGTTGTTATCCATGAGTGTTTTCTGTAGCAGAGAGTAATAGAAGACATTATTGCTAACTGTAGGCAAATAGTGAGCCACCTCAGTCACTCCTCCAGCCTGCAGTAAACAAAGGCTCTTGAAGAGCTAAATAAATTAACAATGCACAAGCTCATTCAGAATGCACCTACCTGCCGGAAAAGCATTATTTAATATTAGATCGCATCTTTGAAAGCAATGATAACACACACCTTCCTTCATTTGATGAAAATCATGGTAACCTTATTAGCAAATTATTTAAACTCTTGGAAATATTCCTTAAAGCAACCGTACGTCCTAGTGAAAGAAATTGTGTGGTCTCAAAAATACTAAGTCTGCACATAGACAAGGCACTGAAAATATTATCCACCTTATTGTTGAGGAGGATAAATCTTCCAGGATATTTATCATGCTTTGGGATGTTGACGAGCCGCTGAGCACGACGTCTACACTCACTGATGAAAAGAGACAGAAAGTGAAGTTAAGAAAAGACCCGGTGGAATTTAGATGATCAAAGGAGCCAAAGGGACACAAGAAAGAATTCTTTCAGTGTGAGGAAACTGAACAGTTGCAATGTATTAAGCAAGGATGTAGTGAAGGCCAACTCAGTACACGGGTTCAAAAAATATGACAAAGCCCCAAAAGGACAGTGAATTTGCCAGACCTGTTAACTGAGGTACAAAGGCGGGGTCCAGGAGACAGAGCTCAATTCCAGTAAACAAGGAGAGTAAAAACTGGAGGAAATGCAGGTTGGAAAACTGGGAAAAAAAGAGTGAATACTAAGACAAGAGAATGTACAATATATCAGTGGGAGGAGAGATATGAATGCAATAAAGGTGAGGGGAATAAGAGTGAGAGCTAGGGAGAGTAAGACAAGATGAAAGATAGACAATGAGAGGTAGGGGAACTGAGTGTTAAAGAGATTAAAGGAGAGATACAGAGTGAAGGTTATTGAGGATGAGAGGCAGGAGCGATACGTAGAGAATGATAGGTAAAAAGAATAAGCAGGAAGAACAAGAAGCAGGGAGAGTGAGCAAAAAGAATGAGAGACTGAAAGAGAGGGAGACAAGGCTCTGGTGGCCTGGTGGCTAAAGCTCTCGCTTCACACGGCGAGTGTCTGGGTTCGATTCCCAGCCAGGGTAGAAACATTGGGCGTGTTTCTTTACACCGGTTGTCTATGTTCCCCATCAGTAAAATGGGTACCAGGGTATTAGTCGACTGGTGTGGGTCGCATCATGGGACACTGACTTAATTTTCCCGTAATGCTCAGCATAACAAGGGGCTTTCTATATAGTAGTATGTCATTGATGTCAGCTAGGACTGTATACCTTGTACATGTACTTGTAGTAAATAAAGATATTATTATTATTAAGGAAAGTGATACGCTGTCAGTACAATCCATGGCAAGGTTCTGGAGTTCAACCCCATCAAGCGCAAAATCATGAAGACTGGGGAAGAGCAAAGAAGACCGCAGGCAGAGTACAGTCTAGTGGGCCAAAAACTACAAACCTGACTCAAGGAAAAGGATCTTGGTGTGAGTATAATACCGAGCACATCTCCTGAGGTGTGCATCAACCAAATAGCTGCTGCAGCATATGGGCGCCTAGCAAACCTAAGAACAGCAGTCCAACATCTCAGTAAGGAATCGTTCAGGACCCTGTACACTGTGTACACCAGTTTGGAGCCGACATCTGGCCAAGCACGTCAGGAAATTAGAGAAGAGGAGAGGAAATGGTTTATTTCTATATTCTTAGGCATTAGGCACATACCATCATTATATCTGTACTACATACCTCTACTGGGAAGGATTTTGTTAAGCAGGTAATACTTACTAAATTACATTCCGTCAGAGGCACCAATTGTAACCCAACTGAACTTCTTCCTTCTGCCCAGGAACTTTTACCGTAGATCTATTCTTGCCCCCATCAAGACCACATCGTAATATATTAAGCATTACCCCCGAATCCTTCCTATTTGAGGCTTGGGTTAGCCTAGACGGTAGAGAATCGGACTGGCAATTTAAGGACCATTCGAGCCACTTGCCCACCCATCGACAGTTGTTTTTTACAACTTTATACATGATAGATAGATGGATAAGGATGCAATGTGACATGTATTGCAAGTGTATCGAATAAGTGGTACTTAAACAGTTAAGAGTGAGGCTCAGGTTAGGTTATTCAGAAGAGAAGGAAATTACTTTCTAGTAAAAGTAGACCTTATGCAAGGATGCGAGATGTCACCATGGTTGTTTAATATATTTATAGACGGGATTGTAAGAGAAGTGAAGGCAGGGGTGTTGGGAAGAGGTGTTTGACGAAAAGATAAGAAAAAAAAAAGGGAGTTGTCACAGTTGCTTTTTGAAGATGCACAGGTTGGTAGTTGAATTTAGATGAGTATGTAAAAAAAAAAAGAAATTAAAAGTTAACAAAGGAAAGAGCATGGTAATGAGAGTAACAAAAAATTTAGGTAATGAAAATTTGGATATCTGATTGGAAGGAGGAAGTGAATGTGTTCAGATATTTGGGAGCAGACTTGCTAGAAGATGGGTCTATGAAAGACGAGGTGAACCATAGAATTGACGGGAGGAAACGGTGAGTGGTGCACTGAGGAGTCTGTAGAAGCAAAGAACGTTATTCATGGTGGCAAAAAAAGGTAAATATAAAGAATGGATTATGAGTGTTGCAGCAAAGTGTGTGGAGGCAGCTGAGATGACGTGTCTGAGGGCAATGTGCAGAGAATTCGTAGTTCGGATATTAGAGGGTGTGGGGTTACTAATTTAGACAGTGGAGAAATATTGAATGACCTGGGGGCTGTATAATTTGTATCGTTGGTGTAGTTGTCTTAGGAAAGGCTGTAGGGAGGGGGTAAAGGAGGATTTGCAGGAAAAGGGCTTGGATATCCAATAGGCGTGTGTGAGCATGTTAAATAAAAGTAGGTAGAGACAAGTGGTTTTTATGACTTGACGTGCTGTTGGAGTGTGAGCAGAGTAACATTTATTAAAGAATTCACGAAAACCAGTTAGCCGGACTTAAGTTCTGTAGGTGGAACGTACAGAGGAGTGAGGATACTGTTGTTTGGAGGAGCATCTGAGCTCTAATGTTGGCGCGTTCCCTGGCAAAACAGTGACGGAGTGAATTGTTATGAAAGTGTTTCTTCATTTTTCGGGCCACCCCACTTAAGTGAGAGACGACTCCGTACCAAAATTTATGTACTCACCTAGTTGTGGTTGCAGGGGTCGACTCACAGCTCCTGGCCCCGTCTCTTCGATAGTGTGTGCACGCACGTGTGGAGTGCGTGCATGCGTGTGCGTGATCATGTACATTTTCAAAACATACCATATCAACTTAATTAATATTTCACTCTATTAGATTTTAATTCTTAATTTTTTAGTAAGTATAATATTAACATTGTTTTTTATACTTATTACTTTTATTTAATGCTAATTATTTTTTTCTGACTGTTATGTATTTACACAAAAAGCGTTTGTAGGACAACAAGTAGTTTATCAGGAACTTTATCAAGTCATTAATAAGACTATAAGAACAGAAGAGCATCGTAATATTCCTAGAAGCTCATAGAAGCCAGGGCCTAATCTAACCCAGCCCTTCTCTCTCGTTTACTTATACTAGATATTTCTTAAACTTCTCAAATACAATATCGCCAAAACAATATTTTATTATAGTCTGTTTAAAATGGAATTTATCCAATTAGAATTCATTGTATGGGGCACTTTCTTGGTTAGATGTTTTCATCACTGTATTTCCTTCATGAGTTCATATGTTCAGTTTGTATATTTCATCCAGAGCTGCCTTCATTCTACGTCATTCAAGGAGTGGAGGTTCAGGGCTCTACGCTTCAAGGATACATTATACAGCGGAATAAATTTGTCATCTTTCTCTGTTTTCCACTGTATTTACATCCATTCTGTGGAATGGAGACCAAACTTGGAACGCATAAACTAAATAAAACATTTTTTATGATGTATGAACTGTAGAATAACCTGTTGTTTAATTAAGCTTCTTGATATAAATCCAATCAATCATTTAACCATCTAACGGTCGGTTGGCACTGCTGCCTTGGCTTTAGATTCCTGCTTACGATGCAAAGTCTACTTTTCTCATTCTGTTTTATGAAATTATATATTATTTGTAAGACTTAAAGAAATTTTCATTCTGGAATGATGGGAGTTTACATTTTTCAATACTGAATTTCAATTGACATTCACTGACCACTATTTTAGCTTGTCTAAGTCATTTTGAAGAAAAATGTTAAATTCTTTCAAATATATCTGTCGACCTATTTTTGTGTCGGCTTATTTTTTTGTCTATCATCCTGGTCATTAATATGGATTATGAACAAAAAAGGCCCGAAACTGATCCTTATGGAACGTCACTTTTGACTGATCACCATTCTCATTTATCCAGATTTCTTGAAACTATTTTTTGTGCCTATTTATTAGCCATGCTTCAATCCATATGGGGACATTTCCTATTACATTGTGCTGCCACTTTCTTTAAGAGTCTTTTGTGTGGGACTCTCAAAAGCATTAACGAAAACACAACAGACATGGTATTCTTTACCATGGTCCACTGTCTCAAATGCCTGAACAAAGTCAGTAAGCCTGTTTGGTAAGAACAACCTTGTAAATGTGTGTAGCAACTCACAATGCTCGTCAAGGTGGCTTCTGATTATATCTGAAATAGATGAATGAGATATATTGATTGATCTATCTCGGTTGAGGGACTGAATACCTCAAAATGATTTCTTCAAGACTGAGGAAGTGAACACCTCAATTTTTAATTAAAACAGTAGTCTAATTTACTAAGGTTAACACTGTAATTTCAAGAACTACATGGTCTACGCCTGCTGTGAAGGCGAAATGTTTCAACAATAAAGATATCCAAGTGTTGCTCATGTGTCTTATTCATCAACTTGTTGATACAGTATACAAGAGATGATTCAGTTATTTGTTCATCCATTCGGGATAATTTTTATCTGATTTAATTTCTCTATGGAAAATATGTTTTTTCTTCAGCTTGTATAATATTTTGAAAAATACCATACTGAGAGTCTTCTTCGTTGGTATTTGTAAGGTCTTCACCGATGTAATCTTTGGTCGAGTGATCCCATTCAACACTAACCAAATATTCCTTGAGCCAATTCTACTTAACCGAACAAAAATCCGGCACCTTATTCTATAATTCCTATTATAATACTTCTATGAAATATTCAGTGCTATTGATTTGTGATCACTTGTGCCAGGCTCTTCTGCCATCGTCAGATTATATAATAGTCTCTCCTTGTTTTACAGAACCAGGTCAAACAAGTTATTACCTCAAGTTTGTTTTGACTAAGTTCTTAAAAAAAATCCTGAACAACTTCTAGTAAGTCGCTGGATACTGGATTCTCAGCAAAGGACTTCCAGTCTGTTTTGCTGAAATTATATTCCAGGATTACTACATTTCCCCGTCTAGAAGTCTTGATTTTGTTATAAAGCAGCCACTCTTCCTTGATTGCTTTCTGCTGTAAGTTCTGGGGCTTGAATAACACTCTTAAAATTTGTTTTTCATACCTTTGTAGAAATTTTACGTAGACATATTCTGTGTTTATTTCATCAACCTTCATATCAGCTTTTATGCAGCAGTTCACATATTTTCTAATATTACAGCGTCACACCAAATATCTTCTGGTTCATATCAACACAAAATATTTCATTCCCCTGAATATGGCTTTCAGCAGGTATATCTCTATGCCTTGGTTATTGCAAAAATATCATTGTTTCTTGCACGCGTAATTAATCTTAACTTGTTTATCTTGTTTCTAGAACTATGCCAGAATATATGGAAGAACGCTTCTTCTTTATATTATTTTCCCTTTTCATTCCCACCCCCTTTATTATTATTATTATTATATCATTAAACAATGAGTTTTAATGATCTTACCTTCTAACGCCTTTTTGTTATTAAATGAATATCCAACTCAACTTCCTTGATAACCTCTAAATTTCACTATACCACAGTGTCTACTTTTACCATCCACACAAATACCTCTAACTTCATTCATTTTAATAACCAATACTCTGCACTAACATACTTCTCGACTCCTCGACTAAACTAGCTAATGCATATGTCATCCCAGTTACCAGTAATTGGTATTGCAGTTTTTTTATGTTCTTGTCCGTCTAGCAATGACTGTAACATTAACTGCTGTGGACAACTATTCATTGCAAACTCTTTCCCTCAGCAAGATACCACATATGACAAGGATCCCTCCCTTCTTCGAAATTATATCTACCCTTGTCCTATTCCTAGTAAGCAAATATTCTCTCCCACGCTCCCCAGCATCATTTCCTCCAGTGCTGAGGTAGATAAAAAGCTTGCTTCCACTACAAGTCACAATGTTTCATAATCTGTTATTAATATCCTCCATCCCAAGACCAAGAAAAAAATCTGTCCCCTCTTCCTATCCCTGTTGAAAAAAACCTGTCCGTAAATTTAATTTGAGATTTACTAACTGCAAAAACATTCTTACTTTTACTAGTGGACAACAATTTCTTCAACCTTCTTCATCTTCAGTCCCTTCCTAATGAAAGTTTTCATTCGTAGCAGTTTGTATGCTCTTCCCTGATTTAGAGGTAATTGTTCTTTTCTTCTCTTTAAGAAATTGTACAACATCTCCTCAGCATCCTCAGTATCTACCTTATTATGTAGGTACAGCAGCTCGAAACTCGGAGAAGAAAACCTTAATACCTCATTTAGACCAACACTGAGCATCCACTGAGCACGTTTTCATAGGACACAGATTAGCTCACCACTGAGACAGGGCAACTCACTAATGAGAGACATGTCAACTTACTACTGAGACAGATCAATTTTCTACTGAGAGATAGGTCAGCTCACTATTGAGAAACAGGGCAATTCGTTACTAAGGCATTAATCGACTCAGTACTGAGAAAGGTCAGTTTATATTGAGGATATTGGCGCGACTCACTACTGAGACCCAGGTCAGCTTAGAACTGAGACACAAGTAGACAATGTAGTCCATGTAATTGTATTTGTGCGTAATTCTTCTCTATTGACGGTATTTTACGCCGTTACTTACCCATTTCCAGAGTATATTGACTTTGCAATGACTATAGATTCAATGTTTACAAATTTAGATGTTCAGATGACCAAGCAAATGAAATATTATAGATTCTACAGTATTCAGTCAAGTGTGTTCCTAAAATTATCTAATATTAAAACTATAATGATTTTTTTTAAACACCAGCCATCTTCCACCGAGGTAGAATGATAAGACAAAGAGGAAAGAGTTTCACAAGCATTCATTCCATCACTGTCTAATAAGAAGCATACTGACATCGCAGTGTGTCATCCACCTAACTGAAATATTCCCACTCCTCCGCCAGTGTGAAGGCACACACTAACAATGCGTTAAATCATAAAAGCAACTTGCCTCCACGTACTTGTGTCATATACGATGACAAAGGCCTGTTGGATGTCCAAGCACCTCGTTCACACAACAACCTTTCCTGTGGTGACAAGTATCTGAATATATTTCCTTCCCCCATACTTCCTCCCTCCAATCTGAAATCCAATCTTTCAATTTCAATGAAATGTATAAAGGGATTTATGCAGCAGTTCAAGTCCTACACACTGTGTGTGTAGTGAATTTTTAGCTTAAAGTTAGATAGAAAAAAACAAATAGTGAAAATTTTTATAGGGCATAAAACTCCATTTTCTACAAAATTGGGAAGATGTAAAATGCTCTAATTGACATCAGATGAGAGATAAGGGCTAGATAATCGTTAACCCTACGCCGTTTGAGCGAAAAGGTCAAGAGATTTCATAACAAAAAAATGTTGAAGTTTATGATTATTTTTTTTTTTTGGGGGGAGAAAGAAAAAATCAATAAACACAAAGCTGTAAAATATATCGCAAATCATCATTGGGTGTTAGTAGAACCATCATTATTCAATAACGTGTGCAAAAAATCATGACACTCCTATTAATACTTTCGCAAAGAATGGAATATAATGTCAACAACTTATTTCTGAGTTATACATATATTGTTTTCTGTAAATTTCTATGGTTATGGCGTGCCAAATCTCAGGATGTTGCACACCTCAACACATGTTGACAGCCCACAGACGACTGAGCTGTTATCACTCCCTGCATTTGAATGGAGTTCTCAGAGATGTTGCAGTATAGTGTATTTTGAATGAAACAATCATAAAAATCGAAATTTTTGGAGAGAGAAAAAAACACTAATTGCCATCATGTCTTTTTCATGAAACCATGAACAAAAAAATTACATTTAAGGAAAAACATACTTAGAAATATGATAGAAACATGCTGATTACATCAACATATTGCAAGAATTATGCACTATTTTTCGGTAAGAAAACATTTTTTTTCCATAATTTTTCAATGTTCATTTCTTTATCACTCCAAAAAACGTTCTCCCGTCCCTTAAGATGCAGAATATTGTAACATTTGCATGTAAAACATAATGGCTTCCCTTATCTTCCATACACCTGTCCACCTTCAATTCCACCAACAAATATCAGAACGCATTTACTACCTTCAGTCCGATATCTAATCTTTCATTACCTAGATTTTTAATACTATCCTCATCTTCTTCTTTCCTATGTTCACTTTTATTTTCCTTATTTTTCATTCTCTTCTTAACTGGTTTGCCAACCATTGTCGTCTCACATCAGATTCTCTTAAAAACAACGAGTCATCGGCGGAAGAGAACTGTGACAACTCCCACACTCATTGCACTTGCAACATCTGCCTCATTGCTTCCCTATCCAACCTATCACATGCCTTTTTTAAATCCACAGTTACAGTTAAAAAATCCTTACTTTTATCTACGTACTGTGAACTTTTATGTTTCAATGTAAACACTTGATCTACACATCCCCTACCCTTCTTAAATCTTCTTTGTTCATGTGCGATCATGCTCTCTGTCCTACCCATATATTTTTTCGATAATAACTACCATACACTTTACCTGGTATACTCATCAGACTTATTTCCCTATAATTCTTACACTCTGTTTTATCTCCTGTTTCCTTATACAGAGGAATCGGGCAAACTCTCCTGTAATCTATCTGTATAATCCCCTCTTTCACACAATTATTGAATAAATGCATCAACCACTCTAAATCTATATCCCAATCCACTAGTAACGTCCTGTCTTGATCCAATCTAACGCAGTTGTTTAACCTCAGTTTAGGCTACCCACACTCACTCTCCTCCCCACTCTCCTCCCCCACACTCTCCTCCCCCACACTCGCACCTGGATCTTCCTCACTTCTGAAAGGTGTTATGCCTCCTCGCCCATTGCAGGAAATCACTACCTCGTTGTCCATCAATATTTAACAGTCCTTGAAATATTCCCTCTTTCTTCCCAATACTTCCATCTCCCCATCTAATAACTCCCTCTTTTCTTTTTAATTATTAAATAAATTTATTCCCTAAGCTTACTGATCTCAAGCCAAGACTTTTTCTTATTCTCAGCAATTTATTTTTAAATAAATCCTTATTTATTCTCTCATTAACTCTTCTTTCATACTCCCTCATAACTCTTCGAACATCTCTTTTACTCCCCCTATACTTCGTTCTCCGTATACAAATTTTAAATCGAAAAAATTCTCATATGTTAACTTTTTATCCCTTACCACCCTCTTTACCTCCTTATTTCACCAGTCATTCCTCTTCCCTCCTGTACCCACTCTCACCCTCCGTTATCCGCTAAGTTCAGCTGCAAGGATCTTGCTTGGAGAATTAAGTTCGTCCAAGCAAGAAACAACAATTTTTTCCTAGTTGCAAACTTCTCTTCTCTTCTGCTTTTAAAAGTTGCCTCAAGTAGATGAAGTTTATAAAGTTATTTTTGTAAGCTAACTCAAAAAATGTGCCAAAAATACAGTCAGTCTCGTATTATAAAGATTGCAACTCAGTTACTTGATACGCCCTATAAAATAAGGCGGAAATCATGCCTCTCTGTTTGCAAGTGTGAACCAGTTTCTCTGTAGATAAAACATGTAATTGTGGGATTGCATTTATTTTCCTTGGAACTAAATACATGAGCATGGTCTTAGGTATCTGTCTCTCTCCAGAAAAAAACCCCACAATATTGTCTTGCCTATCTCTCTTTCTCTCTGAGAGCAAACCAAAAACACGTGGTCTTGTTTATCTCTCCCTGAGAAAAACGAGAGAAGTTATGCGAATGCCTGTTTAGTGACAAAACAAGTTAATGTAGCTTTGCGTATTTCTCTCTGGGAACAAAACAAGTAATTATGATTCTTTGTTGCAGGAGGAGAGTCGGTGCTACAGGAAAAGAAGGAGCCACTCAACTGTTTGATGGCCAAGGGTCTCTGTGACCAGAACCCAAAGTGTTCCGCCCTTCTTAAGGTCATCCCCATACTCTGTGGCCCAGAGCTAGGTCAGTATTCACTCTTTTCATTTATTTATTCTTTCTCTCTTCCTTTCACTTAAATATATTTACTGCATTATTGCTGAGATATGATGTTCAATTCTACATATCCAAGATAACTCGAGAGTATAAACGAGAAACGTTAAAAAAAGTCAATGATTTAGAGCTCAATGAACTATGGGACAAAGTCCACAGACACACTAAATAAAGTCAGTCCCCTTTAGAGCTATTATTCAGCTCCAGTGGTTGTTTTGCAAAACAACAGTGGATGTTTTGTAAAAAAAAAAAAACTGGGGAGGGGGAGTTGATTAATGGCTCTAGGCCTTTCGTGTGTCAATCAACACATCAGCAGCAGCTTGCAATGTTGCAGAAAAGAAGAGGTGATGCAAGCAAATACGATTACAGGTAACGTCGTTGCTTGAATGAGACAGAGAGACAAGAGGCAGTAGGAGCCCCCAGACTTACCAATAGCCAGAAAGATTGAATATTGCAGCATTAGAACACAGCGAGCCCATCAACATATCAGAAGCTTACAGTGTTGCAGAAAAGAGGAGGTCCAAGCAAATACTACCAAAGGAAGCACCTTTGCTCGAATGAGACAGAGAGGCAGGAAGTGCCCCCATGCATTCCAATAGCCAGAAAGATTGAATATTGTATCATTAGAAGACAGCCAGCCCAAAAATATATTATAATAATAGCCTAATGAACGTACCATTAGCGACTTGACAATTATAAAACATTTGGTTAGCCTACAATATGATATAAATGACTTCGCATACCAAATGTAGAAATCTGGCAATTGTCTTAGGAATTTTCTGCACCTCTGGAAAACGGGTCCATTTAAAGTGACTCATTTAAGGGAAACATCTGTACTTTATCCAAAGGAAGATGGCTATAGTTTCTCTATCCCAAAAGGTTTTGAGGCAGATGCTGGTCTAACCATCACGAAACGAGCAAGAACAGAGGTTCTAATTCCTCGGTGTGAACTTGCCGAACTTAAGACAATCTAACACATTGGTATAAGAGAGCGATTTTAGGCTATGTACAATAGCCTCGACTAAGATCGAATCAAATTTGAACAAGCCATCACTGCTATTGTATAATGATTGCTTATTATGTTTTATAATTTGTATATACATATAGTTTCAATAAAGACTAAAATTTTATTTTTCAATTATTTAATATTTAACGAAAGGAGATGTATCAACATCGATCACATGACAACATTGTAACCTTCATTTTATTTTTTCCAGATAAACTAGTTTTTCACGAAGAGCCAGACAAATCACCACATATTTTGTAAAACAATCTTATCTTGTTTATTTTGGAGTGGCGCTTGGAGAACAAGTGAAGTCTTAGGCTCCCAATATGGTTTGCAAAACTTGTGTAGAATGCTTATGACAGTGAAAAAAATAGGCAAAGGAAAAGTTTAAACTTCGGTGTGGAGAGAGACGAAAAGCCACCACGACGATTGTTATTTCTGTAAGGTGAATGTGAAAGGTTTCAATCGATACAAGAAAGACGTTCCCATACCAGTGCTAACAACATTGCCTGACCTTCATTGTTAGATGTTGAAGAAACTCAGGGTTTAGGATGTAACACAGGTGATAGCAGAGGAAGTGAATATGAAGTAAGCATTTCAACAGCCCAGCAGTTCTTCCAAGAAGAACTCAATGATCTGAACGAGAGGTATTGATCAATAACAACACTGCACTAGCCAAGGAGTCGAACCCATGCTGCTTTGGCGCCCGCCTCATGGTGAGCGAAAACACATGACGCCTTAGACCACTGAACCACACAATCCTTAAAAGTAGCGCATCCAGTAGAACTGGAGGTTGTACTCGCTACCCAAGGACATACGGTGGTGTGGTTCAGTAGTCTAAGGCGTCATGTGTTTTCGCTCACCATGAGGGAGCAGCATGGGTTCGATCTGCTAGTGCGTGTGTTATTGATCAATACCACTCGTTCGTGGGTACAATAATATAATATTCTGTTTGTTGAGCTAGTACACCAAACAGGGAGTAGAATGAAATTAGCTTAGAGCCATCTACACTACCGTATGTCCTTGGATAGCAAGTACACCATCCAGTTCAGCTGGATTCGCTACTTTTAAGGATTGTGTGGTTCAGTGGTCTAAGGCGTCATGTATTTTCGCTCACCATGAGGAGGGCCAAAGCAACATAGGTTCGACTCCTTGGCTAGTGCAGTGTCGTTATTGAGCCCCTCGCACACAAAACCTTCTTTACCCCTCCCTCCAACCTTTTTTAAACCGACCCCTACCCCGCCTTCCCTCCACTACAGATTTATGCACTCTCGAAGTCATTCTATTTTAATCCATCCTCTCTACATGTCCTAACCATCTCAATAACCCCTCCTCAGCCCTCTGGATAATAGTTTTGGTAATCCCACACTTCCTCCTAATCTCCAAACTACGGATTTTCTGCATTATATTCACACCACACATTGCCCTCAGACATAACATCTCCACTGCCTCCAGCCTTCTCCTTGTTGCAACATTCACAACCCATGTCTCACACTCATACAAGAGTGTTGGTATAACTATACTCTCATACATTCCCCTCTTTGCTTTCATGGATGAAGTTCTCTTTCTCCACAAGCTCCTCAGTGCATCACTCACCTTTTTCCCCTAGTTAATTATATGATTCACCTCATCCTTCATAGACCCATCTGCTAACACATCCACTCCCAAATATCTGAACACATTCACCTCCTCCATACTCTCTCCCTCCAATCTGATATCCAGTCTTCCGTTATCTATTTTTTTTGTTATCCTCATCACCTAACTCTTTCCTATATTCCCTTTCAATTTCCTTCTTTTGCATGCCCTACCGATCTCATCCACCAACCTCTGCAACTTCTCTTCAGAATCCCCCAAAAGCACAGTGTCATCAGCAAAGAGCAACTGTGACAACTCCCACATTGTGTTAGATTCTTTATCTTTTAACCTCACACCTCTTGCCAACACCCGAGCATTCACTTCTCTTACAACTTCATCTATAAATATATTGAACAACCACGGTGACATCACACAACCCTGTCTAAGGCCTACTTTTACTGGGAAATAATCTCCCACTCGCTTACATACTCTAACCTGAGCCTCACTATCCTCGTAAAAACTTTTCACCGCTTTCAATAATCTACCTCCTATTCCACACATTTGCAACATCTGCCACATTGCCCCCCTATCCACCCTGTCATATGCCTTTTCCAAATCCGTAAATGCCACAAACACCTTTTTACCCTGATCTAAATATTGTTCGCCTATATGTTTCACTGCAAACACTTGGTCTACACACCTCTTACCCTTCCTAAAGCCTCCTTGTTCATCTGCTCTGTCTTACTCTTAATTCTTTCAATAATAACTCTACCATATACTTTACCAGGTATACTCAACAGACTTATTCCCCTATATTTTTTGCACTCGCTTTTGCCTTTATACAAAGGACCTATGCATGCTCTCTTCTAATCCCTTGGTACCTTACTCTCTTCCATATATTTATTAAATAAAAACACTAACCACTCCAAAACTATATTCCCACCTGCCTATAACATTTCTATCTTTATCCCATCAATCCCAGCTGCTTTACCCCTTTTCATTCTACTCACTGCCTCACGAACTTCCCCCACACTCACAACTGGTTCTTCCTCAATCCTATAGGATGTTATTCCTCCTTGACCTATACATGAAATCACAGCTTCTCTATCGTCATCAACATTTAACAATTCCTCAAAATATTCCCTCCATCTTCCCGATGCCTCTAACTTTCCATTTAATAACTCCCCGTTCCTATTTTTAACTGACAAATCAATTCTTTCCCTAGGCTTTCTCAACTTATTAATATCAATACAAATTTTTTTCTTATTTTCAACAAAATTTGTTGATAACATCTCACCCACCCTCTCATTTGCTCTCTTTATACAGTGCTTCACCACTTTCTTAACCTCTCTTTTTCTCTCCATATACTCCTCCCTCCTTGCATCACTTCTACTTTGTAAAAACCTCTCATATGCTAACTTTTTATCTCTTACTACTCTCTTTACATCATCATTCCACCAATCGCTCTTCTTCCCTCCCGCACCCACTTTCTTATAACCACAAACTTCTGCTGAACACTCTAACACTATATTCTTGAACTTACCCCATACATCTTCTATCCCATTGCCTCTGCTCTCACTAGCCCATCTGTCCTCCAACAGTTGTTTATATCTTACTCTAACCGCCTCCTCCTTTAGTTTATAAATCTTCTCTTCTCTCTTATTTGCTGTTTCCATTCTCCTTGTATCCCATCTACCTTTTACTCTCACTGTAGCTACAACTAAAAAGTGATCTGATATATCTGTGGCCCCTCTATAAACATGTACATCCTGAAGTCTACGCAACAGTCTTTTATCTACTTATATGTAGTCCAACAAACTACTGTCATTACGCCCTACATCATATATTGTATACTTATTTTATATACTATATATATATATATATATATATATATATATATATATATAATATAACTATATATATATATATATATATATATATATATATATATATATATATATATATATATATATATATATATATATATATATATATATATATATATATATATATATATATATATATATATATATATATTTGGGAGTACGCAAATCCTCACAGATTGCCCTACCAGCTTTCTTATCCTCTTCCATAGCATCAAATGAGCTAATAAAACAAATTCTTCCAGACAACCTCAGTGATTCAGCAGGAATACAGGACCCTAGCTACACCAGTGCCATCACTGAATGGAAGACTCTTGCTGCTCCAACACCAAAACCTAGTGAAGAACTGGCCTACAAACAGTCAAGCTGGGACGGCCCATCACTGAAAAGATACTTGCCAATATGCTTAGGGCTGTAACATCAGACAGGGAGACTGCCCGTCTTCTAGCTGTGAGTACACATCACTCTGGGGACTTCCTCCAAACAGTTCCCATTTCGGCCATGGGAACACGCCTCGACCCTAAGACTCTTCGTATTGCAGTGGCTCTGCGCCTTGCTGCCCCTATTCACACGGAATATACGTGTATTTGCGGCGATGCGCAAGCCGACCAATATGGTCTACATGGTCTAAACTGTTCTAAAACCAAGGGCTGGCATGCAAGACACAATGAAGTCAATGACATCACAAAAAGAACCCTTGCTACAGCTGGATGCCCAGCCGAGAGAGAGCCTCGATCATACCAGCCAACAATGCCCACAACCCAGCAAACCGCCCCGACGGGATCACCATCTATCCTTGGAAAAATAGCAAGCTCTTAGCATGGGACTATACCTGTGTGTCGACACTGGCTGACACCTACATACATCACAGTGTCGGGCGACAGGGAGGAGCTGCTGACCACAGGGAAGAGTACAAGATCGGCAAGTACAGAGACATAAGCCAACAGTATCAATTTGTCCCAGTGGGATCGGAGACCTTGGGATCATGGGGAAAAAATGCAACACGTTTCCTTAAAGAACTGGGTTCCAGACTCATCGACACCACCAGGGACCCAAGGGCAACCACTTTTATGTTCCAGCGCCACAGCATGGCCATCCAGAGGGGAAATGCATGCTGCATACTGGGTTCACGTCCGGCTTCGGAAGAGCTGAAGAGATTCATAATCTTTGATATATTGTACCAATGTATTCATGTTCATATTTCGTGTTTTCTATCAATGTATTCTGTCTATTAATAAATCACTCATTCAATATATATAGGGAGTGGTAGGAGAAGAAAATATTCTAACAGCTCCGGGAAGAACCTCGAGTTTTCCCTGAGGTACGTTTATTGTCTTCTCTGAGGATGAGGGTCCCCAGCAAGTTCTAGAGGTGGTACCTCCCTATATATATATATATATATATATATATATATATATATATATATATATATATATATATATATATCGTGACGATTAGGTAAAACTGGTCAATTAGCAAGAACTCATCTAAAATTAAGTCCTTTCTAAAAATTTCTCTTATACGTTTAAAGATATATTTTTTTCAATAATGTTAATGTAAGAATTTATAATTTTGTACCTAATCTTATTAAAACAAGCACAATTTAATTTAGCCTAACCCAACTAAATATATTTTAGATACGTTAACATTAATTTAATAATAAACAAACACAATGAAATATATTTTTTTCGTTATGTTCAGAATGATTTTGGCGAAATTATTGCATACACAAATTTTTTCATACAATGTGCTTGCTATTTGCCAAGTAGCATGTTTTACCAATCGCAAGTTTTACTATATGAATATATATATATATATATATATATATATATATATAATATATATATATATATATATATATATATGGTTGCAGGGGTCGAGTCATTGCTCCTGGCTCCGCCTCTTCACTGGCCGCTACTGGGTCACTCTCCTGCGCCATGAGCTTTATAATACCTCTTCTTAAAGCTATGAATGGATCCTGCCTCCACTACATCGCTTCCCAAACTATTCCACTTCCTGACCACTCTGTGACTGAAGAAATACTTCCTAACATCCCTGTGATTCACCTGAATCTTCAACTTCCAACTGTGTCCCCTAGTCTGTGTGTGTGTGTGTGTGTGTGTGTGTGTTGTTTGTGTGTGTGTGGTGTTTGTGGTGTGTGTATATGTGTGTGTGTGTGTGAGAGTGTGTGTTTGAGTGTGTGTGTGTGTGTGTGTGTGTGTGTGTGTGTGTGTGTGTGTGATGTGTGTGTCTATAGATAAATAAATTATTATATAAAACTGTAGGTGAGAGGAGTGAAGCTGTGAAGGCATACATGTCAGGGATTTCAAATGTGGTAAAGAAATCTCCCCTGGGATTCCGAGGAAATCCTATCCAATGTTATAATACCAGTAAACCAGGTTATGATACCAGTAAAACAGACTATTTGTTTCAGACAACCCTTGGCAAAATTAAATGCCTTTCACATGAACTTCCGTAGGGTGATATTTAAATGGCACGTATTACTTATTTACGCAGACACTGAACACCATGACGTCATTGCTCTTCATCGAAATACTTATGACCGTCACCAATAACTGCATTCGTGGAACTTTCGATATCAGAATATATTTTTCACCATAACTTACACTCAAAAGAAAGTAGGTTGAATAATTCATTTTATTAAAAAAGAGTGTATGTGCAATTACACTACCAAAGAATAATCTTTGCGAAATGTTCGTGGTTTTCACAAAGACCCACATAAAGGATCACAACCTCTCAGAACTACTAAATGCCTCAAATGATGTAGTTGTGCTAAGAAGCAAGATCGCCACCCATCTAGATACCCATCAGTTACACAACCCAGGGCAGCATGGGTTCAGAGCAGGTCTCTCCTGTCTGTCCCAACTACTGGACCATTATGACAAGGTTCTGGACGCTCTAGAAGACAAACAGAATGCAGATGTAATATTCACAGGCTTTGCAAAAGCCTTTGACAAGTGTGACCATGGTGTAATAGCGCACAAAATGCGTGATAAAGGAATAACAGGAAAAGTTTGTAGATGGATCTATAATTTCCTAACAAATAGAACACAAAGAGTAGTAGTAAACAGAGTAAAGTCTGAGGCGGCTACGGTGAAAAGCTCTGTTCCACAAGGCACAGTACTCGCTCCCATCTTGTTCCTCATCCTCATATCTGATATAGACAGGGATATAAGCCACAACGCCGTGTCTTCCTTTGCAGATGACACCCGAATTTGCATGACACTGTCCTCCATTGAAAACACCGCAAGTCTCCAGGTGGACATCAGCCAAATCTTTAAATGGGCCGCAGAAAACAATATGAAGTTTAATGATGAGAAATTTCAATTACTCCGATATGGAAAACGTGAGGAAATTAAAACTACATCGGAGTATAAAACAAATTCCAACCACACAATAGAGCGAAAAACTAATGTAAAACACCTGGGAGTGATCATGTCAGAGGATCTCACCTTCCCTAGAACGCAGGCGGGAGATATACATTTTTATATACACTTGGAAAATCCTACAGGGATTAGTTCCTAACTTGCACACGAAAATCACTCCTTATGAAAGTAACAAAACTCGGCAGACGATGCAACATACTCCCAATGAAAAGCAGGGGTGCCACTAGCACGATAAGAGACAACACAATAAGTGTCAAGAGGCCAAGACTGTTCAACTAAATCCCAGCATACTTAAAGGGGATTACCAATAGACCCCTGGCTGTTTTCAAGCATGCACCTGACAGGCACCTAAAGTCAGTACCTGACCAGTCGGGCTGTGATTCGTACATCGGGTTGTATGCGCCCAACAGTAACAGCCTGTTGATCAGGCCCTGATCCACCATGAGGCCTGGTTACAGACCGGGCCGCGGGGGCGTTGACCCCCGGAGAGTCCCGGCGAATCAAGAAGAAGAAGAAGGAAAGGGAATATTGATCAAAATTAGTGTTATCTAATTTTAGAAATTTCAAGAAACGTGTGTGAACTCTCTTACGTGAGGCAGACAGGGAGATTTATTATTATTATTATTAATATTATTATTGTTATTATTATCAAAAGGAAGCTCTAAACCTACTAGGGTCATACAGCGCTGCAGGACTGGGAGATTTAAATTTGCAGACTGGCATCACTACTCATCAAGAATTGACGAAAACTGAAATTCTTAGTTATTTTACAAATTTGTAAGCAGACCTATAATGGAATTCCTTCAAATACTCATAATAAAACACTAACCGAAACACAAAAGACCTTTGAAACTTTCTTGTTGGCAAGAGTTAAAACAATATTGTCCCGGCCTGACACCAGGATTAAGGCCCAGCAGCCATTTCAAGAAATTTACGTTGATTTGACCTTCCGTGTCACACCTTCATGATATCATTTCCTTGATTGAATGAACTATTTGTAGCTTGGTCTCTCCCTCCCTCCTCCAGTCAGGTAGTCTCTCCCTCCTTCCTCCAGTCAGGTAGTCTCTCCCTCCCTCCTCCAGTCAGGTGGTCTCTCCCTCCCTCCTCCAGTCAGGTGGTCTCTCCCTCCCTCCTCCAGTCAGGTGATATCTCCCTCCCTCCTTCCTCCAGTCAGGTGGTCTCTCCCTCCCTCCTCCAGTCAGGTGGTCTCTCCCTCCTTCCTCCAGTCAGGTGGTCTCTCCCTCCCTCCTCCAGTCAGGTGGTCTCTCCCTCCCTCCCTCCTCCCGTCAGGTGGTCTCTCCCTCTCTCTCTCCTCCAGTCAGGTGGTTCCTCCTCTCTCCCGTCAGATGTCCTCCCCCTCTACTCCAGTCAGGTGGTCCCTCCCTCCCTCCCTCCTCCAGTCAGGTGGTCTCTTCCTCCCTCCTCCAGTCAGGTGGTCTCTTCCTCCCTCCTCCAGTCAGGTGATCTTTCCCTCCCTCCCTTCTCCAGTCAGGTGGTCTCTCCCTCTCTCCCTCCTCCAGTCAGGTGGTTTTTCCCTCCCTGTCTTCTCCAGTCAGATGGTCTCTCCCTCCCCCTCTACTCCAGTCAGGTGGTCCCTCCCTCCCTCCTCCAGTCAGGTGGTCTCTTCCTCCCTCCTCCTTCAGGTGGTCTCTTCCTCCCTCCTCCAGTCAGGTGGTGTCTCCCTCAATCCCTCCTCCAGTCAGGTGGTCCCTCCTTCCCTCCTACAGTCACGTGGTCTCTCTCTCCCTCCCTCCTTCAGTCAGGTGGTCTCTCCCTCCTTCCTCCAATCAGGTGGTCTCTCCCTCCCTCCCTCCCTCCCTCCCTCCCTCCCTCCCTCCTCCAGTCAGATGGTCTCTCCCTCCCTCCTTCCTTCAGCCAGGTGGTCTCTCCCTCCCTTCTTCAGCCAGGTGGTCTCTCCCTCCCTCCTTCCTTCAGCCAGGTGTTCTCTTCCTCCCTTCTCCAGCCAGGTGGTTTCTCCCTCACTTCTCCAGCCAGGTGGTCTCTCCCTCCCTCCTCCAGCCAAGCAATAATAAACATTTTCATTATTTTATTCTCGTTGAAATTACTTGTAAAAAATATGCAATTGATAATTGCAATATCAATTTCATAAATTGTTTTTCTTATCCCGCCTTGAATTTTCATTATTATTTATCATGTGACGTCATGGTAATAACTCAGAAATCTTCAATTATCGTCAGAAAAGAACTATATTCGCGGGAGCCGGCAGTTTATCCTAATTTACTGGTGATACTTTAATAATTCACGTTAGGCTCTAAACCCATGTGGGTTCTTCAAAGAAAGACGTAGTGAAGGCTTCATCCACCGTCCGCTGAACGCGAGACAAACGCGCGTCCTATTTGTTTTCACCTTAACATCAATTTACTGGTAACAATAGAGTAGATTGCGTTTAATGAAACTGTAAATGTGTGATGGTCATTCATGGCATAGAATAGTTGAGGTTCTGTCATCCTCGTGTTGTGTGTAGCTGGTTGAAAACTGTATAATATACCGACACCTCTACGATTACAACACATGTGCAACAGCTGGGTATCTTTATTGATGAAACCTTTCACCTACACAGTAGGCTTCTTCAGTCGAATACAGAGGCAGCAGTATTAATGAAATAATGATGATGTAATCGATTCATCATCTTTGGAGAAAAAGTGTTTGAGGTGGTCAGTCCCTTAGCCTGAAGAAGAGTTCGGTTCCATGGAGCTGAACTTTCTCCAGGCTGAGGGACTGACAGTGTCAGTGGGGCACTGACAGTGTCAGTGTGTGGCCCTGACACTGTCAGAGTGGTACTGATAGTGTCAAGGTGGTACTGACATCTATCTAAAGGTTTTTGACTTCAGTGTCTTGAAACAGACAGTAAGCACATTAGGGTGTGGCTGTTACAAAAATATTTTTTCACAGTTTAGTTTACAGGCTTAAAGCTTTTTATCCTACCATAGTGCATTTCGAAGTCCAGCCTCGTCTATGATGCATTACGTACCAATTCTAGGATTAACCTGCAACAGTCAATGAACATCTGGGGTCCTAGTTTCTTTTAACTAATAATGAGCAACAGGTAAATGTTATTCAGATAACTGATGACTTTAAAGTTATCGAGACAATGTGCTGAGAAGAAATATCTTCTTCTAGTTTATGACCTATAATACATTATGTATATTAGCGGTTCTTGTCCTGTGGACCTCGGACCCCTGGGGGACCGCAGTGTTAGTTCTGGGGTCCGTGAACTTAGTTCAAAATTTCAATAGACTGGTGTAAAATGTATAATTATTCAAGATTAAACTTATAAATATAAACTTTCAAAATTTCAAAGCCGTTTCCAAGTCGGCAGGAATAATCTAATTTTTTAGACACTTTTGTAAACGGTTGGTCTTATATTATAGGCTGCAGAATCAACTTTTGGTTGCATGTGAAACATGAGTAGCCAGAAGTGGCATCCAAAGCAATGAGATATTTAATGCAATTCCCCACTACATATTTATGTGAGCAGACATTTTCCCAGCTGTTTTATATAAAATAAAAATACAGAAACAGGATGCATGTGAAACCTGATCTAAGCTTAAAACTGCCTGCCATTGAACCTGAAATTTGGAACACAGTGTCAACAAAGCAACATCAGTCATCTAATTAAACAAATTAGTTTTTTAATACTGCCATTTATTTAACTGGATACTCATTTACGTATGACCTTCAACTGAGAGATGAAATTTGGGAAAACTAGTTTGTTTTTAGTTAATAAAATCTGCTTGCCGAGTAGACAGATCTTTCTAAATCCTCGGGTCCGTCGGAAAGTTAATTTAAATAAAAGGGGTCCTTGGTAGTGAAAAGGTTGGGAACCTGTGATCTAGAGGTTGGATTAAAGGAGGGTAAACGATAAGACTTTTTCCCCATCCTTCAAAATCTCAGGCTGCTGCCAGTATGAAAACTTTGGAAAATATTGAAAGAAAATGACTATTTCCTAGAGATATCATATAAATTACATACAGTACCAACAAGTCGATCGGTAAGACGTGTTCAACATTTAGAAATTTTATTGACGTGACCTTACGCCTGCGTTTCATGCTTCACCAGTCGAGTACAGATAAATTTCACTCTTGGAGAAATCAAGTTTTGTGAGAATCAAACCAGGCGAAGTGAATAGGTAGTATGATGTAATCAGTGCATCACCCTGGAAGATAATCAGTCTCCTAGCCTCAAGCTGAAGCTTGTGCAAGAGACTTATATACTGGAAGGATAGGTGTAGCAGCTGGAGATGAGGTCATAGGTGAGTTTGGCCTACTTGTAGAAGTAGGTCATGCCAAACAGTTGTTAGCAAAAGAAGTTGCAAAAGATTCCATCATGTTGCAATGCCATACAAGTATCATGTAAATGAACCATACCACGGATGGGGTTCGAACCCGCGGTTGAGAAGAGAACACATGTGCAACATTAGGAGTCTTTATTGGCGAAATGTTTTGCCTTCACTGCAAGCTTCATCAACTTTAGTGGAAGACGAAGTGGGCAAAGTGGAGAGGTATTGATGTCATTCATTTATCTGATTATTGTGAGTCCCTCCAATATGATAGTATTTTCGTAGATTTCTTCAGCAACTCTTTTTTTGCTAACGATTATTTAGTATGACCTTTTCTCAAGCTGCTACACATCAGCTTCCAGCATACGAATCTCTGACCACAAGATTCTGTTTTAAGCTAAGATATTCATTATCTTGCACGAAAGGTGATAGACTGATTACATCAAACAAACTCTTTTCATCACCAACTTTGTTATCCAACAAAGTTAATCTCTAAAAGACTGTTATTCATTTCCGAATTCGACTGATGAAGTCTGCAGCGCAGGCGAAACGTTTAGTCTAAAAAAAATTCTAATGATGCACATGTGTCTCATCATTTACTGAAGAGATGAAAGTGGGTGGAAGGCATAAGCTACAACTGTTTCTAATTGATTAATTCTCTTTTTATCGTAACTACTCGTGTTGCTACACTGTGCACCACTGCCATGACTAACTTTTATATTGGTTGGCTTTGTGTCCACTGATGCAGCTGACGAACAAACATCACGAATCCATTGACTTCAGTTTTCTTCAACATACTTTCTAGTTGCATCGTATACTTGCAAAATGCTTGTCCAGCTGGTTCTTAAATGATTGTACTTGTATTGTCTTCGCGCTTACAGCGTCAGCGAGCGCAGTTTGTTGCCTATTGCTATAATTATGTTTGCAAAAAAAAAAAAAAAAATACAGATGTTCGTGTTGCATCTTCTGCCTCGAAGTTTCAGTGTCATTGTTTCCAGCAGTAACAGCCTGGTTGATCAGGCCCTGATCCACCGGGAGGCCTGGTCGTGGACCGGGCCGCGGGGGCGTTGATCCTCGGAATGCCCTCCAGGTAGACTCCAGGCAGGTAGACTCCAGGCAGGTAGACTCAGGCAGGTAGACTCCAGGCAGGTAGACTCCAGGCAGGGAGACTCCAGGCAGGTAGACTCCAGGCAGGTAGACTCCAGGCAGGTAGACTCCAGGCAGGTAGACTCCAGGCAGGTAGACTCCAGGCAGGTAGACTCCAGGCAGGTAGACTCCAGGCTGGTAGACTCCAGGAAGGTAGACTCCAGGCAGGTAGACTATAGGCAGGTAGAATCCAGGAAGGTAGACTCCAGGCAGGTAGACTCCAGGCAGGTAGACTCCAGGCAGGTAGACTCCAGGCAGGTAGACTCCAGGCAGGTAGACTCCAGGAAGGTAGACTCCAGGCAGGTAGACTCCAGGCAGGTAGACTCCAGGAAGGTAGACTCCAGGCAGGTAGACTCCATGCTGGTAGACTCCAGGAAGGTAGACTCCAGGCAGGTAGACTCCAGGCAGGTAGACTCCAGGCAGGTAGACTCCAGGCAGGTAGACTCCAGGCAGGTAGACTCCAGGCAGGTAGACTCCAGGTGCCAGGCTAGACTCCAGGCAGTTAGACTCCAGGCAGGTAGACTCCAGGCAGGTAGACTCCAGGCAGGTAGACTCCAGGCAGGTAGACTCCAGGCAGGTAGACTCCAGGCAGGGAGACTCCAGGCAGGGAGAATCCAGGCAGGTAGACTCCAGGCAGGGAGACTCCAGGCAGGTAGACTCCAGGCAGGTAGACTCCAGGCAGGTAGACTCCAGGCAGGTAGACTCCAGGCAGGTAGACTCCAGGCAGGTAGACTCAGGCTGGTAGACTCCAGGCAGGTAGACTCCAGGCAGGTAGACTCCAGGCAGGAGACTCCAGGCAGGGAGACTCCAGGCAGGTAGACTCCAGGCAGGGAGACTCCAGGCAGGTAGACTCCAGGCAGGTAGATTCCAGGCAGGTAGACTCCAGGCAGGTAGACTCCAGGCAGGTAGACTCCAGGCAGGTAGACTCCAGGCAGGTAGACTCCAGGCAGGTAGACTCCAGGCAGGTAGACTCCAAGCTGGTAGACTCCAGGCAAGTAGACTCAATTTGCGCTTCAAAATGTTTTTGTGTTCTAATGTACCAAAATTATTTAAAATTGTAAAGATTTGAATGAGATCTTGTAGTCTTCGTTTCCTAAGACAAAAATGGCTAAGTCCTTTGAGTCGTTCTTTATATGGTTTGTTTCTAAGTGATTATTTGGGCTTTGTTGCTTCTGTACCCTCTCCAGTACATATTATAGATGACATATTCAAGAAGCGGTCTAACAAGTGCATTATAGAGAGCCTTGTCATCATTATAGAGAGCCTTGTCATCATTATAGAGAGCCTTGTCATCATTATAGAGAGCCTTGTCATCATTATAGAGAGCCTTGTCATCATTATAGAGAGCCTTGTCATCATTATAGAGAGCTTTGTCATCATGCGACTAATAACAAGAAGAGCACGAAGGGGAATCAAGGGAGGGATTAGGCTAGTTTGAAATAATGCTTAGAGGTTGCCCGTAAAGAGTAAGAAGAGAAGGAAGATGAGGGGCCTATCCGCTCTAGATGGAGGTAAGAAGTAAACTTTATTGTGTCATCGTGTCAATGAAGAGGTCGTATCATCATGGAGTATGTCCGTTCTGTAGACTCTCAGAAAACGGGGGGTCAACATTAATTACCGAGGATGTTGCACCCATTCCTCCTGAATGCTTGCATATTCTGTAAGATTGCAAGGAGTTTCTCATAACTCTCACGAAATCGTAATGACACGATTGCAAACAAACCATACCACAGGCGGGAATAGAACTCGTTGCGCGTGAGTCGCAAATCTCCAGGCCAGCGCGTAAGCTACTGGGACAGTTGGCTACAATAAGATTCAACCAACTAGGTATATTTATGCACCATAGAGAGGTTATACACCATAGAGGTTAGCACTTGCATTTGTGGCCACAGTGGGGCCCGTGCTAACCTCTCTATGGTGTATAAATATACCTAGTTGGATGAATCGTATTGTATGCAGCTGGCCCAGTGGCTTACGCGCTGGCCTGGAGTTTTACGACTTACTCGCCACGAGTTCAGTCCCCGCCCGTGGTAGTTGACTTCAAGCGCAGGGAGATGTACAATTTATTGTTCAGTTGAGCGGTCCCTGACACAGGTCATCAACGGCTAACTGGATGGTATTGCGGTCGGTAATACTGAAATGGATCTTGGAGTAAACGTCATATTTTATGGTTTCAGGTGTTGCTGGTGACGGAGGAGGTTCAGTAGTAGCTGTTTCTGTGGGAGGTTCGTTGGTAAGGCTGAGACCTCTGTTGGCAAAACAGGACTTGAGGCTGGAGCGGATTATGTTGGATACTCACTGGGAAGAGGATCATGTCTTGGCGGTGCCTGGATGGTAGATGGTGAGATGAATCTGAATATGTCAGATGATGGCGTGTCGTTTGGAGATTTCACTGCAGGTTAGTTGTTACGGTTGAAGATTTCACTGATATGTTGAAGAATACCAGTCTGGCTACATTGTGCAGGTGAGCAAAGATGATGCTTGTTAGGAACATGTTAGGTGCGTTTTCTTGGAAGACCGGCGTTGAAGGAGCAGCAGGAGTCTTACTGGGTGGCCTGGAGAATCTTCTAGCTTTCCTTGACCTTGGTTACATCTGCATACGTAGTTCAATCTTGCAGTCGGTGTATATGTGTCCCTTGCCACCACACAGCAGAAAATAGTATCTTTCCTGAAACAGATGGAAGTATAGTGATTGTACTTGCAACAGGTGGAACAGGGTGTCAGGTGGTGGTACTGTTCTTGTGAAAAATCTTTTGAATCGACGTTGTAATGCCTGATCTTGATTTCTTCTTGTAGGGCTTGGAATGCCAGTGAGAATTTAATCCTCAATATGTATATTCAGAATTTGTGGATAATTGGAGAACAGCATTACTACTTCAATCTTATCCAATCGCTGTTTTCTTTTACGTGGGCATGGATGTCGCCTTGTGTCTGCATACATATGGTTGCATCAGGTCGTCTCAGGAACATTGACTTCTTGGCTTTCGGTGGTGATGGGATGATTACTTCAGAGTTCTTTGTTTTCAGATGCTTTCTTTGAGAAGTGACGATGATTACATCGACGTCAGTATCGCCGAAGCAGTAAACCATAAATGAGTTCTTAATAGCTTGGAGATTCGAAAATTTGACATTCTAGTTATTGCACAAGAGACAGTTGCCAGTGTTTTCCACGAGTGGTCATGTTTTTCTTCTGATTAGTTTGATTCTTACTTTGTGAGCTTGCATAGTCCTGTACTCTCTCCCAAAAAGAGGCTCGAAGAGAAATACAACAACCAATCAGCTACGAGAAGTGATCTGACACCATCCCACAGGAAGTGAGATGTAGCAGCCCATCCTCCTAGTAACAGACAGTAGTTCAACGTTGTTAAAACAGTCAGATAGATGACTGAAAAACGGTGTTTAAACAATTACATTATGACAAACCTTTCTAGTGCACTTGATGGGTCCTCATTTTCTGTTAAGTAAGCTTAACCAGGTATACACAAATACAGTTACATAGATTATCATACATAGCAGAATATGTGTAAAGAACCTAGGATAACCCTGAAACGTCAGACAGAATGACTTATTTTAACTTTTTATCTCCTTTATTTTACATCTCATTCATTGCAGTTGTGGTACTGTAATTGGTTAATTGTTATTAATAGAGGACAAGCCGACCAAACTAAATCTAACCTAACTTAAATAACGATAATCCAGAAATTTGGCGCAACCGTTTTTGAGAGATACATAGTATTTAAGAAGATGGGTTGATGAAGTCCAGCAAAGAATGCTAGATGGGTGCACCTGAGCGCGCTGGTCGACGGTGAGAGTCAGTCGACAGCTTGTTTTGATTGAGCTGTCTGGGCGGCTTGTTTATTGTGCACCCATTGCTCAGACTGTGAACGGTAGCGCAGAAAACAGGATTACATAGTTCACAATGGGTTTTTGTCAGATCCCATTGATCACAGTTATATCACTAGTAAGAAATATTAGTTATTTCATATTTTGCAATTGCTTCACATAGTTAATGTACACAGTACATTATGAAATACAGTCTCAAAATTGTTTGTATCTTATTGTGACTAAAAAAAATAACATTAGTCACAACTGGGTTATAGTCACTAAAAAAAAAAAAAAACCTCATTCATCTACTCGATGCAAAATGTGGATACAACGTCATGATTTCAAATTTCTTATTATTAACAATGAAATGTTTTGGCACATCGTGTAAGGTTTGCATGAAGGTGTCTCTGCAAGGCTAGAGAGAGTTTCCTAGATATAATACTCCAGTGTATGACGCTGTCTCTCTCGTGTATTTTATGTTATTCACATTCCCAAACAAACAGTACTGCCAGAGGTACTTATAGCCTAGCCTTAGTCCACCAATAACATCATCGTCCAATTTACTGACCTTGTTACTTCCCCATACATATTTTTAACTTGACACATTTCATTATGATGGATAATAAATCTGGTAGGTTCTGTCTGTGTTGTTCTACGTCAAGGTCGGTTGCTACCTCCTTTCTGACAATGCTTCGTAAATTTCTATTTGATTTTTTTTTTAATCATAACACTTAAGATAATGTTTGTTTAGCAAATTCATTAACTGGAGGAAATCCACAAAAGCTTAACTATAATCCACGTTAATAATCTGTGAATATTTGTGCCTAGCTTCATACACAAGCATGCTACATTCAAGTCTTTGGATATGAAGAACAAGTAATAAAGAAACTGTCAGTTACAATTAAACTGTGTGCGGTAGTAGTTTCCACAAGTCTGAGAGCAACAAGTATGGTAAACAGCCCAGGTATTAATTCTAATTCGCCTCTGTATTATAGTACCCTCAAGCCAGTTTACGATAACAACACCTCCCACCCTCCCACTGGGTGATAGAATTCTTTGTCCTAAGGTCGTGTAATTGAAGTTGAGGATTGAGCATAATTAGTTTCTTGGGAGGATAGGTAGGCATAGTATTATCAAAAGCTGTCATCATTCCACCCCTCCCCCTTCCACATCTCTCTTCATCCATCAAGTACACTGACTCTCAAACTCTAACAACTAAACCCACAGACTCAAATCAAACACCTCAACCCTGAACACAACTTTCTTACCTTCATCTTTCTCACCCATGCTCTTCTACTCACAAACTCCCACTGGTCATCCGACGTTATTACCAAAATCACCATCCCTGACGGAATAATTCATAAGGGATCTCGCAAGGATCTCTCATGCCATCTTCATGCTATCAACAACACCCGTCAGCATTCGTTTGTACCACACTAACATATACAGCATGGATAAATACATTAAGTCGGAGAGTCTGGATGTGCTCCTTCTCAACAGCACATGTGTCCACGCCACTCAAAGTATCACAAACATCAGTTACACCTCTCGCCATTCTCATGCTAATCCCTTCATTTAAGTCAACTTTCTAGTGAACGTCATCTTGTAGCATGAATTTCTCACCCTGCCCTTCTATTCCTACAGCACGGCTGTAGACCCATCATCATATACACCACATATGCCCGCCCTAACACACACACACACATACACACACAATGGAAAAAAGTATAGAAGACAAGAGACCCAGGAAAACAAGGAGATTAGTCGAAGAGCCACAAACGAATTTGCACAGATAAGGAGTGAGATCCAGCAGCAATACGAATATAACATAGCATCGAAAGCCAAGTCTGACCCGAAGTTGTTGTACAGCCACATCAGGAGGAAAACAACAATCAAGGATCAGGTAATCAGGCTGAGGAAGGAAGAGGAGTTCACAGTAAACAACCGAGAAGTAAGTGAAGAGCTCAACATGAGATTTAAAGAAGTATTTTCAGTAGAGACAGAATGGACTCCAGGAAGCCTGGAGGAGGTAAAGAGGCTGCTAAGTGAACTAGATACCTCAATGGCAGTGGGACCGGACAACATCTTTCCTTGGATCCTGAGAAAGGGAGCAGAGGCTCTGTGTCACTAACAATAATCTTCAACACATCTATCGAAATAAGGCGACTATCTGAGCTGTGGAAGACAGCAAATGTAGTCAAAATTTTAAGAAAGGAGACAGACGAGCAGCATTAAATTACAAACTAATATCATAAACATGCGTAATATGCAAAGTCATGGAAAAGATTATCAGGAGAAGAGTGGTGGAGCACCTAGAAAGGAATGAGCTTGTACATGGCAACCAGCACGGTTGTCTTGTGTCACAAACCTACTGGAGTTTTACGACAAGTTGACGGAAGTAAGACAGAGACAGAAGTGTGGGTAGATTGCATTTTGTTAGACTGAAAGAAGGCTTTCGACACCTAGAGGGTCGGACAGGTATAACAGGAAAGGCACTGCAGTGGATCAAAGAATACCTGACAGGAAGGCATTAACGAGTCATGGTACGTGACGAGGTGTTAGAGTGGGAGGCTGTGACGAGTGGTGTTCCACAGGGGTTAGTCCTAGGACCGGTGCTGTTTCTGGTATATGTGAATGACATGATGGAAGGGATAGACTTAGAAGTGTCCCTGTTTGCGGACGATGTGAAGTTAATGAGGATAATTCAATCTATCGAGGATCAAGCAGGACTACAAAGCGATGTGGACAGGCTGCAAGCCTGGTCCAGCAACTGGCTCCTGGAGTTTAACCCCACCAAGTGCAAAGTCATGAAGACAGGGGAAGCGCAAAGAAGACCGCAGACAGAGTACAGGCTAGTTGGGCTAAAGACTGAAAACCTCACTCAAGGAAAAGGCTCTTGGGGTGAGTATAATACCGAGCATATCTCCTGAGGCGCACATCAACCAAATAACTACTGCAGCATATGGGCGCCTGTCAAACCTGAGAATAGCATTCCGACATCTCAGTAATAAATCGTTCAAGACTTTGTACACCCTGTACGTCAGGCCCATATTGGAGTATGCAGCACAAGGATGGAATCCACACCTGGTCAAACACGTCAAGAAATTAGAGAAAGTGCAAAGGTTTGCTACAAGAATAGTCCCGAAAATAAGGGGTATGTCCTACGAAGGGAGTTTAAGGGAATTCAACCTGAGAACACGGGAGGACAAGATGGATAGGGGGAACATGATAACGACGTAGAAAATACAGAGATGCTGACAAGGTAGACGGTGCAAGAATATTTCAGATGGGACATAGGAACAAGGGGAAAGAACTGGAAGTTAAAAACTCAGATGAATCACTGGGATTTAGGAAGTACTTCTTCAGCTTTAGAGTTGTCAGGAAGTGGAATAATCTGTATAGTGAAATAGTGGAGGCAGGATGCATACATAGGTTTAAGAAGAGGTACGATAAGGCTCTTGGAGTAGGGAGAGTAGTCAGGACTCTACCCCTGCAACCACAAAAAGGTGAGTACAAATAGGTGAGTACACGCACACACACATATATACATACATAATCACTACCTAACTCTTCAGTCACTCCAACAATCCTGTCTACCTTCTTGATGACCTCAAAGCTTAACATATAACTTTCCACGACAACAACACTACCCATGACAGTACTTAACTTCTATAACTGGTCACACAACTACGCCTTATATACCTTGGTTCACATTTCAACACTAGCTGTACACACAATGGCCAGGTAAACCTGATATCGTCACAGACAGAGCCAATTATTATTTCAACCACTGTGTATCCCGGGGTCTTCTCTCGGATCATATTGCCATCATTAATATCTTATCAGATCCCTTTCTCATCCCTGTCGGATTTTCAAACAACAAATAGGCAGCATCGACCTCTTACGCAATTACAATAGAAGACCCATTTCTAGCTAGACATCCAACATGGACTTGTACAACCATCACACAAGCTCTGCTGATAAAGCAGTGCTCAAAAGACAAGGTACGCTACTCCTGCCCGTCCGACAGGACGAGGCACCTCCTTTTCTGTTACAGACTAATAATAATAATATTACCTGGGAGTAATATATACTAACAGTTATAATCATAATCGTGATTTTTTAATTAAAGAGGAGGACCGGTAAGCAAGCGGAAGTCCTCGGTCAGATGACCAACCAATAGCTTCAGCTGTGGGTCATCATATCACTAAGATCCGCGTCAGGAAACACTTATCCTGTTTCCTGACTTACATTGTACCTACCTACCGCCCCATCCTGCACAACCACATCCTCCACGGTGATGAAAGGTGATGAAAGCTTCAAAAAAATATATAGGCAATTAGAAACTGGATATTAGATTGGCGGGAGGAAATGTGGAAGCAGTAAATGTATTCAGATATTTGGGAGTGGATTTGTTGGCAGATGATTCTATGAAAGATGAAATGAACCAGAGAATTAACTAGGATAAAAAGGTGGGTCGTGTAGTGAGTCCTTTGTGGAGGCAAAATATAAAAATATACTGATACCTATACTTGTATGGTTATTACAATATTAGCTGGAGAGAGCTAGGGGCAAAACCCGATTACTCGGCCTGTTATCTTAAGGATACTGCTCTCATAACCAATACTGCAATAATATAATAAAGGTTAATGTCCGGGGTATATAAAACTACACATTAAATTTATAAAGAAATATATTTCTTTTGCTAGTAAAAAGCGTATATAAAAATAGTACAATCTTTGTACATATTATAAAATAAAAGTATGGACTTTGTACAATAAGCGTAGTAATTTGTACTATCAACAATATCACATTGTTAAATTTCACGATTATCCTGTCTTATAAATCCGTCCAGTAACCCAGACCGTTACTTATTTTTAGTGTCACATGACACCCATCACAAACTTTTAGTGTTACACAACGCATTATAACTTAGTGTCACAAGACACACATTATACCTTAGTGTCACAAGACACACATTATAATAACTCAGTGTTACATTACTGTTACACGACACTGTTGACGCCCCTGATGTCTCACACTTTGTGTTAACCCTCCATCTCTCCGTGTCAAGACACCCTTGTCCCGTTGTAACACGCTCTCGTTACCGTGTCATCACCGACACCCTTGCCTGTGTCATACGACACGCACGTCTCTCCGTGTCACCACCGACATCCTGTTCTCTGTGTTACAACGCCCCTCTCAATTTATGCCCCTAAGACACCTCTGTCGCTGGTTCACACTCTCCATGTCAGACACCGTATGTGTATGTCACGATGCCATCCGTGTCACACTACGTGACACCTGTCGTGCGGCCACCAAAGTCGGCAGGAAACTGAGTCCAGTATGGCAGGCTGGGATACAGCAAGGCAATCAATCTGATGCCATCCACAGCTAACTCAGTGAAGTCGTAGACCATACTGCACTCTCGTAGTCGGCAGGAAACTGAGTTCACCCAGCAGGCTGGGATACAACGACTTATACCAGCCACTGTTATTCAGGTTCCTTCCGCCCTGACATTGACTGTGGTGACGTCACACCGGGTACTGCCGCCCAGTAACACCTGACGTGCAGTACCCAAGTGGTCCGTCAACCACTTAACCCAATTATATTGTTCAGGGTTCGAAACAATGGTGTGAAACAAGGGTTGTGAAGGTTGGAGCAAGGAGGCTGGAGACAGTGGAAATGTGTTTGAGGACAATATGTCGTGTGAATATTATGAAGAGAATTTTGAGTTTGGAGAATAAGAGGTGCAAAGTTGCCAAAAGTATATTCAGTGGGCTAAGAAGTAATTGCTGAGGTGGTCTGGACTTTGTGGTGTATGCCGAGTACTTTAAAATTTATTTGGAGTTCATCACCTGTACCAGCCAAACTGGCAGTTAGGTCAAACATAGCTGCAGAAGGACCCCGTCCAATATAATTCACTGTCAGGTTTATATGTCAACAAGTTGGGGAAGAGATTGCCTCCTGCCGAATTGACGTTATGTTTCCAAACTTGGCGGGGGGCAGACTCACTGAGGCTGGTCTAGTGCACATATACTGTTCTATTTTGTATGAAGTGAAAAGACAATTGCTGTGATCGAACTTACTTTGATCTCTGGCTCATTAACATCGTGTTGCTCTGTTGCCCTTTGTATATATTGTAAATATTGGTGGAGGGAATACACGGGTCCTCAAAAACTTCCCTTTGTGTTTACCTTTGCCATTATTTGCTTGAAAATTGTTCCTTGTCTGGAAACTTGATTTTCAGCTAGGTACAACAGGCCTTTCTTCTTGTATCTGTTTTGTTCATAATAAACATTTACAGATGGTGTAGAAAAATAAGATGACTTGGAGGGTGTATAAATCTGGGAAAGGTTGAAGGGAAGGCATAAAAAAAGTTTTAATTGCTAAGGGATTGGACATTCAACAGGC
Source organism: Cherax destructor (assembly GCA_009830355.1). Classification (NCBI taxonomy): domain Eukaryota; kingdom Metazoa; phylum Arthropoda; class Malacostraca; order Decapoda; family Parastacidae; genus Cherax; species Cherax destructor. Next base: position 20,497 of record WNWK01008392.1, on the reverse strand, counting down.
TTTTGCGAGTATGTTAGATAGGAGTGAGTGGTGAGATTTGATTTTTATGATTTGACGTGTTGTTTGAGTGTGAGCAAAGTAAGGCTTATGAAGTTATTCAGGGAAACCAATTAGCCGGACTTGAGTTCTGGAGGTGGGAAGGATAGTGCCTGCACACTGAACGGGGAATAGAGGTGTTGTGATTTAAGGGTCATCTGTACTGTGATGTCAGCGACCTTCTGGCAAGATATTGAATGAATGAGTTCCAGTGATATGGATTTTCCTCTTTGTCAGATCAGCCTTCCTTGGTGAGAGACAGCAGGAGCATTAATAAATTTTTATTTTTTTATTAACACATCGGCCGTTTCCCACCAAGGCAGGGTGGCCCCAATAAAGAAAAACTTTCACCATCATTCACTCCATCATTGTCTTGCCAGAGGCGCGCTTACACTACAAATATAAAACTGCAACATTAACACCCCTCCTTCAGAGTGCAGACACTGTACTTCCCATCTCCAGGACTCAAGTACGGCCTGTCGGTTTCCCTGAATCCCTTCATAAATGTTACCTTGCTCACACTCCAACAGCACATCAAGTCCTAAAAACCATTTGTCTCCATTCGCTCCTATCTAACACGCTCACGCATGCTTGCTGGAAGTGCAAGCCCTACACACACAAAACTTCCTTTACCCCCTCCCTCCAACCATTCCTAGGCCAACCCCTACCCCGTTTTCCCTCCACTACAGATTTATACACTTTTGAAGTCATTCTATTTCCTTCCACCCTCTCTTCATGTCCGAACCACCTCAACAAACCCTCCTCAGCCCTCTGGATAATAGTTTTGATAATCCTGCACCTCCTCCTAATTTTCAAACTACAAATTCTCTGCATTATATTCACACCACACATTGCCCTCAGACTTGACATCTCTATTGTCTCCAGCCTTCTCCTTGTTGCAACATTCATCACTCATGCTTCACACCCCATATAAGAGCGTTGGTATAACTATACTCTCATACATTCCCCTCTTTGCTTCCAAGGACAAAGTTCTTTATCTCCACAGACTCCTCCAATCTTTCGTTACCTAATTTTTTTGTTATCCTCATCACATTACTCTTTCCTATATTCACTTTTAATTTTCTTCTTTTACGTACCCTACCAAACTTATCTACCAACCTCTGCAACTTCTCTTCAGAATCTCCCAAAAACAAATTATTATTATTATTATTATTATTATTATTATTATTATTATTATTATTATTATTATTATTATTATTATTATTATTATTATTATTATTATTATTATTATTATTATCCCTTATTAGCACAAAACCCCTAAGGATCGTACAACTGCTGTGGAATGAGATTCAATGAGATTTGATCTCATGTAAAGTACATATTTCCCAGACATTCATAATATGTACACTGTGAGCAACTTTCAACTATTTTACATGATTCATTATCTATCAATAATAATCCAAAATGCCCAGAACTCGCCATATGGCAGTGGCTGCTCTTCGAGTTCCTCATCCATACCATAAGCCTTGACACACCCCACACTCAATCACCTCATTTACTCAAGGAGACGTCAAATCCCTCATCAACCGTCTTCTACCCCTCCCCCATGGCCTCTGAAGCATCTGGACTATCCTACAAAATCCTCAAAAGGCTTCATGACTGTGTTACCTTTGCCCTTACTTGTCTTATTAACTCCTCTTTTGTCTCTATCTACTTCCTCTATGCCTTCAAGTCTGCAACTGCAAATCTTATTCCTAAGCCAAATAAAGACCAGACAAACCCTAAGAACTGCCGGCCCTTTAGCCTGTTAGAAATCCTCAGGAAGACATACGAGAGACTCCTCAATTTGCGATTATTCATACATCTTGAGTTCAACTTCCTCCTCAACGAACAAGAGTTTGGCTTCTGACAGCATCACTTAATGCAAGACGCCTTAAAAAATCATCCCGTACCTTACAAACATTAACAAGGGATGCAAGACCGACCTCGTTGCCAAGAATATGGAGACCTTAGACACGGTCTAGCATGACGGGCTCATATTTCTACGAACTTGAAAAAGTTCCTATGAAACTTCTTTGATGGCTTTACGAATCAAATTAAGTTCAGAAACTGCTTATCTATCTACTTCAATTTAAACTGAATCACATGCGACATGAACCTCAATACCTCAGTTCAATCCCAATAGCCAAAGTAGACAATATCACACAACTGTTCCCATAAGAAAGCATTCACTTTCCCTCCTTCAGAACACAACACGAGGGCTACAGTATCACCGCTTGGGAACCCAAATGGCATATAAAAATAATAGCTAATAAATCGAAGGTGACCTTTTTTTTTTCCACAACAGAGGTCAAGCTCCGTAGTGAAGGACACCAGGTCAGGAGGGTGTAGTGGAGGGCACCAAGTCAGGAGGGTGTAGTGGAGAGCACCAAGTCAGGAGGGTGTAGTGGAGGGCACCAGGTCAGAAGGGTGTAGTGGAGGGCACCAGGTCAGAAGGGTGTAGTGGAGGGACACCAGCTCAGGAGAGTGTAGTGGAGGACACCAGGTCAGAAGGGTGTAGTGGAGGTCACCAGGTCAAGGTGTAGTGGAGGTCACCAGGTCAGGAGGGTGTATTGGAGGGCATCAGGTCAGGAGGAGTGTATTGGAGGGTATCAGGTCAGGAGGGTGTAGTGGAGGGCACCAGGTCAGAAGGGTGTAGTGGAGGGCACCAGGTCAGAAGGGTGTAGTGGAGGGACACCAGCTCAGGAGAGTGTAGTGGAGGACACCAGGTCAGAAGGGTGTAGTGGAGGGCATCAGGTCAAGGTGTAGTAGAGGTCACCAGGTCAGGAGGGTGTAGTGGAGGGCACCAGGTCAGGAGGGTGTAGAGGAGGACACCAGGTCAGGGTGTAGAGGAGGACACCAGGTCAGAAGGGTGAAGTGGAGGGACACCAGCTCAGGAGAGTGTAGTGGAGGGCACCATATAAGAAGGGTGTAGTGGAGGCCACCATGTCAGAAGGGTAAGTAAGTTTATTCAGGTATACAAAAATACATTTACAAAGATTATCATACATAGCAGCATATGTGTAGAGAACCTAGGATAACCCAAAAAGTCAGACAGAGTGACTTATTTCCATTGGGGTCCTTTTAGTAACTTAATATTATACACTGTAGGAGATATATGTTATTATACTATAAGGATATATACTAGGAATAAGGTAAAAGGATTTATTTACATTTACATGTATGTTAGCTAAAAAAATAAAAAAAAACATTCTCCTCCCTTTCTGTCGCTACATTCATTAGGTACCTTTTGGCTCTCTTCTTGAACTGGCTCATGCTATGACTGGCTTTGACATGTGCAGGCAGTCTGTTCCATTCCTTTATTGCTGTACAATAAAAGGTGTTTGAAGCCTGGCCACTGACTGTGGGAACTACAAAGTTGTGCTCTCTCCCCCTAGTACTATGACTGCTTTGGTTCCCAGCCTTGACAAAATTGGCAGCAAGATATTCTGGACACTGTGAGCAATTTTATAAACTTGATTTAACTTCATTCATTCAGAGACTCACAGGTAAGGACCCACTAGGGACGAGGGGAAAGTGGGGACAGACGAAGAATAGTCGGTGAGAGGAAGAGCTGCAGTCGAAGAGAAAGAGTCAGGACTAAACCCAACCGTTTTTATTTTTTATTTAACTTACGTTGTTTTACTCTGTCTTCAATATTCAGCATATCCAATTGTTGTAATTCATCCTGGCCTACATGTTCTCTTGGACCCAGGTCCAGTATGAATCTTACCATTTTGTTCTGGGTGATTTGCAGTTTATCTTTCAGTTTTTTTTATCAAGGCAGAGTACCATGAAGAGCAAGCATAGTCAATATGACATTGAATAAGGGCTAGACAGAGGGTCCTGCGAGCCTCAGTAGGTAGACACTGTGCTTGTCTGTAGAGGAACTTCAGTCTGGCATTCGCTTTCTTTACTACACTGTTCCCTATCAATTCTCCTGACATGCATGGGTCAAAGGGGATTCCCAGATATTTTACTGAGGAAACTGAAGTGATGGATTCCCCATTACACCGGACAGTAAAATTATTTACCCTTCTCAGTTTATATTTCGTGCCAAAGAGTATGGCTTCTGTTTTAAAGAGATGTAATGATAGTTTGTTGTTACTAACCATTTGCTGCAGGACTCCAGTTCCAGTGTTAATACATTAGCTATATCTTGTGGGTCTTTACCTGACACTAACAGAGCACTGTCATCCGCATACAGTAGGAGTTTGCACTTGACACTGATGGGCATATCATTTACATAACACAGGAATAATAAGGGACCCAGAATACTACCTTGGGAAACTCCACATGCTATCGGCTGTGGTTCTGATTCTGTTTTGTTGATTTTGACAATTTGTTTCCTGTTGCTAAGATAGGACTTAAACCAGTCTGTGGAACCTATGCCGATAGCTTCAAGTTTCTTACATAATATATTGTGGTTGACAGTATCGAAGGCCTTTTGCAAGTCTAAAGTTACCATTCCTATGAGGTTCCATATAGACATTTCAGTTCTCATGTAATCCATCAGATTAATTAGGGAGGTGTCGGTTGAGTAAGATCTCCTAAAGCCTGATTGGTAACTATGAAGAATGTTGTTGTCACTAAGATACTTAACTACTTGACAGTACACCGCCCTCTCTAGAATTTTGGATATTACACTGAGTATACTAACAGGCCTATAGTTGCTGACATCAGACCTACTATTTTTCTTGAAGATAGGAGTAACTCTGGCCTCCTTGAACCCCTCTGGATCTGTATTAGTGGTGATGGACAAATTAATTATGTGAGCAATGGGGATTGCCAGTTCAGAGGCACCATCTTTTAGGAACTTAGACGGGATGTTATCTAGGCCTGTGCTCTTAGTTGGGTTTAACCTGCTTAGTTTTTTATGCACGAAGTCATGATATACACTTACTAGTTGACAACTGTTTGGAGTTACTCCTTTATTGGTATAGTATGTTTTAAACTTATCAGAGTCTGTGTTAAAGGTGTAGTGGAGGGCACCAGGTCAAGAAGGTTTAGTGAAGGGCACCAGGTCAGAAGGGTGTAGTGGAGGGCACCAGGTCAGGAGGGTGTAGCGGACACCTGCTCATTCATCTACATCAGGAGAGTGTAGTGAAGGACACCAGGTCAGGAAGGTGTAGTGGAGGGCAGATAAGGAGGATGTAGTGGAGGGAACAAGGACAGGAGGGTGTAGTTGAGGGACACCAGCTCAGAAGAGTGTAGTTAAGGGCACCAGCTAAGGAGAGTGTAGTTAAGGGCACCAGCTCAGGAGAGTGTAGTGGAGGGCACCAGCTCAGGAGAGTGTAGTGGAGGGCACCAGCTCAGGAGAGTGCAGTGGAGGGCACCAGCTCAGGAGAATGTAGTGGAGGGCACCAGGTCAGGAGGGTGTAGTGGAGGGTACCAGGTCAGAAGAGTGTAGTGGAGGTCCCCAGATCAGGAGAGTGGAGTGGAGGGCACCAGGTCAATAGGGTGTAATGGAGGGTACCAGGCCAGGAAGATGTAGTGGAGGGCACCAGGTCAGGAGGGTGTAGTGGAGAACACCAGGTCAGGAGGGTGTAGTGGAGGGCACCAGGTCAGGAGGGTGTAGTTCAGAGCACCAGGTCAAGAGCTAGCAGTATAGGAGGAGCCTGGATACAAACAGTGTAGAACAACATTACCTTGCAGTGGTCACCAGAATAATTTTGCCAAGATTTTGATATTTCTCAAAACTGTGTAGAGCTAAGATTACACCTGGAGTGCCGGTGAGTGCCAAGACAATACTACTCTTACCAACGTTATTCTACAAATACTTATTTAAAACTTATTTAAATACATTGAAATCGACAATACTAATTAAAAAATATATAGTATAAGGAGAGTCGGTTTTATTGTAATAAAATATAAATAAAAAAATCATAGATGAAGCCTCAGTTATGCAGCATTATCCACAAAGTCAAGGTCAAAGTTATGCTGCATTATCCACATAGCCCAGGTCAAAGTTATGCAGCATTAACCACATAGCCCAGGTCAAAGTTATGTAGCATTATCCACATAGCCCAGGTCAAAGTTATGCAGCATTATCCACATAGCCCAGGTCAAAGTTATGCAGCTTTATCCACATAGCCCAGGTCAAAGTTATGCAGCATTATCCACATAGCCCAGGTCAAAGTTATGCAGCATTATCCACATAGACCAGGTCAAAGTTATGCAGCATTATCCACATAGTCCAGGTCAAAGTTATGCAGCATTATCCACATAGTCCAGGTCAAAGTTATGCAGCATTATCCACATAGTCCTGGTCAAAGTTATGCAGCGTTATCCACATAGCCCAGGTCAAAGGTATGCAGCATTATCCACATAGCCAAGGTCAAAGTTATGCAGCATTATCCACATAATCCAGGTCAAAGTTATGCAGCATTATCCACATAGTCCAGGTCAAAGTTATGCAGCATTATCCACATAGCCAAGGTCAAAGTTATGCAGCATTATCCACATAGTTCAGGTCAAAGTTATGCAGCATTATCCACATAGTCCAGGTCAAAGTTATGCAGCATTATCCACATAGTCCAGGTCAAAGTTATGCAGCATTATCCACATAGTCCAGGTCAAAGTTATGCAGCTTTATCCACATAGCCCAGGTCAAAGTTATGCAGCATTATCCACATAGCCCAGGTCAAAGTTATGCAGCATTATCCACATAGTCCAGGTCAAAGTTATGCAGCATTATCCACATAGCCAAGGTCAAAGTTATGCAGCATTATCCACATAGTCCAGGTCAAAGTTATGCAGCATTATCCACATAGTCCAGGTCAAAGTTATGCAGCGTTATCCACATAGCCCAGGTCAAAGTTATGCAGCATTATCCACATAGCAAAGGTCAAAGTTATGCAGCATTATCCACATAGTCCAGGTCAAAGTTATGCAACATTATCCACATAGTCCAGGTCAAAGTTATGCAGCATTATCCACACAGTCCAGGTCAAAGTTATGCAGCATTATCCACATAGCCCAGGTCAAAGTTATGCAGCATTATCCACATAGCCCAGGTCAAAGTTATGCATCACTGTCCACATAGCCCAGGTCAAAGTTATGCAGCATTATCCACTTAGCCCAGGTCAAAGTTATGCAGCATTATCCATATAGTCCAGGTCAACGTTATGCAGCATTATCCACATAGTCGAGGTCAAAGTTATGCAGCATTTAAGATGGTAGGAGATTTGGACCTGCCTCGCTTGGGCCAGTAGGCATGCTGCAGTGTTCCTTCTTTCTTATGTTCTAGAATCCTTGGCTTCATATCAAGAAGTATATATAATAGAAGTCCTCAGGTTGTTCTTCAACTCTATATATCTTTGGTTAGGCCTCATTTAGATTATGCTGTACAGTTTTGGTCACCGTATTACAGAATGGATATAAATGCACTGGAAAACGTACAAAGGAGGATGACAAAGTTGATCCCATGTATCAGAAATCTTCCCTATGAAGATAGACTGAGGGGCCTGAATCTGCACTCTCTAGAAAGGCGTAGAATTAGGGGGGATGTGATTGAGGTACATAAATGGAAAACAGGAATTAATAAAGGGGATGTAAGTAGCGTGCTAAAAATATCTAGCATAGACAGAACTCGCAGCATTGGTTTTAAATTGGAAAAATTCAGATTCAGGAATATGTATAGGAAAGCACTGGTTTGGTAATAGAATTGTGGATGAGTCGAAGAAACTCCCGAGTACCGTCATAGAAGCTAAGACGTTGTGTAGTTTTAAAAATAGGTTGGATAAATACATGAGTGGGTGTGGGTGGGTGTGAGTTGGACCTGACTAGCTTGTGCTACTAGGTCAGATGCCGTGTTCCTCCCTTAAGTGAATGTGACTGACCTGACTAGGTCAAGGCATTGGCTTAAGCTGGTGGGAGAATTGGACCTGCCTTGATTGGGCCAGTAGGCCAGCTGCAGTGTTCCTTCTTTCTTATGTTCTTATGTTTCTCATTATACCAAAATAGTTAAAAAAAAAAAACTTGAAATCGAGGTAATCTGTGCGATAACTGGAGAAAGCCTCTTCTGATGGGCTTCAAATTTTCAGTGCCGGAGTGTGTGCTTGAACGCAAGGTTCGCTTTCTTAGTGGGCTGCGTTGTCTCAATATGCCAATTTTATTAAATTGTGATACTGATATCCATTCAATAACTAAACAATTAATGTTTCTTGTGATCATCGTCAAAATATTAACGCTGATGCCTTCAATAAGACGGAAATCACTTCATGTGTTCAGTCTGCCTGGCGGAAAATATAAAATATTACTGACATATTAAAAACTTGGGTTGAAGGTAATTACTGAAAAATGCCTATTTTGATAGGTTTCAAACTTTCAATGTTAGTTGGTTTTATTAAAAGTAATCTTGACATTTACTTTGAAGTATCCGAATTTAAATTTGCCAATTTTATTCAATAAATGACAGTAGAGGTGGGGCTTGATAGCATGACAAGTGAGTCCTAAAACTCGTAGGATAATGTGCTGTTCACAGCACCTTACCGGCGCAATACAATAAATCTTAATAGTCCCACATGGTCCAGTGAAAAGCTCACTAGTTTGAGAGTTTTACAGCTTGCTTGCCATAGGTTCGAGCCCCACTTTTCCAGTGTTTTATTTGCATTTATGCTATTAAATAAATTAGACTCCATGTAATAACTACAAAATACCACCTCTGCTCAGCTTCAAGCACTAAGCGCAGGTCTATGTTAAACACAAGTATTTTTATATGTAATTTTATATGTAAATTTGTCAGTTTTATTGATAAAAATATATCATGAAATTTCTTATATAGGAAATCGAAATATTTTTTGTTATAAAATTGCAGACATTTTTTAATTAGAATGCAACCAAGAAAGGACAATTGAGATTTTATGAACACCTACAATTTTATGGGTTTTTCTTAATTTCACGAGTTAAGTGAGCCATTAGACACTATATTTATGTACAAATTTATTCTAGAGGCGGCACCTTCATACATAATCTTCCATTAACTTCGTCAAGAATTTCCTTTATAACCTCGGAATGCCTTATGCGATCGGCTTCAAATTTTCAGCTCTGGTCAAATATAATTGAAGAAGTTTCATGGAAGAATTAGCATGTGCAGGTGCAATGTGGTCATTGTTAAGAAGACGAATCACGTTTTTGGCTTCCATGTGATAACTTTAGTAAGCCGCTTCTGCCCGGCGCCGTCTTTCAGTTCCGGTGTATCCTACATAGAAGGTGTATCCTAAATAGAAGGTGTATCCTACATAGAAGGTGTATCCTACATAGAAGGTTGGTACTGCTGGAAGAATGTGTATCTGCCATCTTGCCAATTTGAATTTTGAAATGATATAGTATTATTTTCCATTTAATAAGTGGAATTTGTTTCTTATAAACGGTATCAGTCTCTTTTGAAATGTTTGAAGCCTTTTTGAGTTTAGACTGAGTAGATGCAAATTTCTCTTATTAGTAATTTATTTAATAAACTTGAAACTGTTGAATTCTGTGCAGTCATTAGAGAATGCATCATTCGATCTTCTTCAAACTATTAGTGTGGATGTGTTTTCTTTATATGAGGTTTCAAGTAGATTTTAAGCTGTGTAACTTTTAATTTTCTAATCATATTAAACAAAATGGTGTCGGTGAAATATCTGGAGAATGTCTCTTCTGATTTGACTTTAAATCTTAAACTCTGGCGAATCTTACTAAGAAAAATATTTGCGTAGATCCCAATTTGCATTTTTTAAGGAGTTTGGAAAATGTAAATCTCAGTTTATTGGTTTCATAACCACGTCACCGACAATTCGATAGTGCAATTTCTGAGTGGCTTTAAAATTAAACCTGGTGTATTTTTTGGGATATTGATTTTTGTGACGTAACTAATCTTTGCAACATTATTATTTATGACATAACTAGAGAGTGCCTCTTGGTTCTTAACTTTCAAAGTTGGTGTTGTTACTGGAGGGTTTAATTATTTTTGGGCTGTGTATATATTTGTTATTTTTACTGAAGAAATTTAGATATTAGTTTCCATGTGATAACTTGATACTGCCTTTGTGATTCGCATCAAATCTTCAACGCTAAAATTTTAACTGCATTAGAAACTTATGCCGCACTCTACACTATTCCTATCTCGTGAACTGAGGTACAGGGAGCTGGAGTTAAGCAACACATTTCTTGGATCGCAATGCAACCGAATTACATTTAGCTGTTATGTGCCCATTTGGTTCTCATCTCCAGGAATTGAGTAACATTGGATGACTAACATCAAGGCACATATTTAGTGCTAGGGGAACAAGGATATCAATTAGGTGATTTTATTTGCCCTAACTGTAGGTCCCCTTGCCTAGGGCTAAATCACGTCCGTCTTGAATTGAACGCGGTGCCACTACGAGGCTCTCAAACGCGGCACCACTACGAGGTTCTCACTTCTATTAAGGAAACCTAGTTTGTTATTGCTTTATCCTTGTATAGTGTTATGTAGATCAGCCACACAGTGTGGGTGTCTATTTCTGACAAAACAAATTAGGTAACAAGCCCAAGAGAGCAGCTAGTAGATATTGGCAAACATTATCCTCCTCTTTACCCAGCGAATCCCATTACCCCACCCCGCTGCACGCTGCTAGACACCTGCAGTATATAGGGACGTTATTAATGTCTTATAAAAAGTCGTAAGCAATGAAAAAATATTAATATAAATTTAGTAGTTTCTCTGTGTTTGTATGCGATGCCAATGATTTGATACGCTCCGTTCCAAAGATTTAAGATTTACATGAGGATAATAAAGCTTCCAGTTGTGACACCATGTTGCTGTATCCCATCTCTGAAACATTCTATCCCTATCCACCATGTCAGTTCCTCTCAGTATTTTATATGTCATTATCATGTTATCCCTATCCATGCTGTCCTCCAATGCCATCAGGCTGATTTCGCTTAAGCTCTCCTCGTAGGGCATACCCCTTAGTTCCGGAACTAAGTTTGTTGCAAACCTCTTGCACTTTCTCTAATTTCTTGACTTGTTTGACCAGGTGTGAGTTCAGCAATGCCTCCAGCATCTTGGCTCTTTAAGTCTCTGGTCCCCCATGTGGTTCCAGATTTTCCCAGTCTATCTCCTTGTGGTTCGGATTCTCCATGAAGAGTGACTTTGCACTGTTTATGTTTGCCCTTCTGGCCACCTCGACTAGTGTGACCATCATCGTCTGTTGCTCTCATCGTTTTTTGTCTTGGTCTACTGCTGTTCAGTGGCGGGTTGTACATCACTGCTATCATCACTTCTGCACCCCCAGTTAGACGTGTTCCTGATTCACGAAATCGTAATGACACGATTGTAAACAAACCATACCACTCGTCGGTCTGGAGTTTTGTGACTCTGATTGCGGGTTCTATCCCCGCCCATGGTATAGTTTAGAAGTGTTCCTACTACGTAGTCATCCAGTTCACCTCTGACTATTCCTCAAATCTCCTCAAAACTCTATTGGTTTTGATGAGCAGTGAAACTCCTCGTTTCCCTTTGCGTTCCTTGTCTTTCCTCAGGACCTGATATCCAGAGAGTAAGATCGCATATAAATCATTCCCTTGAGCTTTGTTCTTGTGAGTGCTATGATGTCCGGGTATGCAGTGATTTTTTTCCTGCCACTCGCCACTCTTATTTTTTATTCCATTTGTGTTAGTATACAGTACCTTCAGCTATTAGTGCTATGGAGGTGGGGACTGTGGGTGTGGATTCTTTTATGTTTCTGGTTATTGTGTTTGGTTGGTGTGGATTGGTACGGGTTGAGGGGATGCTGTGGGTGGTTCTATGGGCCGTTGTGTTTGTTGTTTCCTGAGGCTGCTCCCTCTATGTCAGTACCTGCTCTGTCTCACTTTCTTGCCTCTGGCGCCTTGTTACTCTTTCTCAGTTCTTCCCATTCATTTTGTGTTCTGTCGTGGTTGAGGTACACTCTCTAGTATTTTGGAGAATCCCTTAACTGTCGATTCCTATGCAGGATCTTATTTTGTACCATTTCTGTCTTGAATGCCAATTTGTTTGGGTGGTTCTTTTCCCTCAAGTTCTGCCCAAGTCTTTGAAAATTTGTCAGTTGGGTCGTGTCCTTTCCTGTTACTGCAATGATGCTCTCAATCTCTATTACCTCCCCTGTCTTCTTTCAGCATAGGTCTCTCCCTTTTGCCTCATGCAGCCTATGAATAATAAATGACCCCTCCCTCTCCTCTTCCCATTTCATTTCACCTCCATATCTCTGGGTCTGATTTAAGCATCTCCTTTTAAGTATCTCCTTGTTTCCTTCAAGGGGTGTCTTTGCTTTTTCCCCTCCCTCAGTTCCTCTCTGTCTGTTTACATTCATGCACCCAACACCTTACTCTTATCAGTCCTCTCCTCTAAATTTCACTTCAGCACTTCCAGTTCATCTGCCGGGCTCTGTACCTTTGCCTCAGCAGTAACAGCTTGTAACTCCTACTACTTGATCTCTGTAGATATCTTCTCCACTGACTTGCAAAACTCGATAGTTCCCCCCCCCCCTTTTTCCATTGTGAAAACTAGTCTTTCTGGCAATCCTTCCATACCCAATACCATTGCCTCTTCGTCCTGCCATTTCTTTTTGTTGGAGAGCTTAGTGCGAGTGTGGTAGTGTTTCGCCCTGGCTGCCAACAAAGTCACAGAACTGAATGTCCTGTTATAAAGAAAATCATAAAAGATTCAATAGGAAATCATCACAATGCTTCTTTCTGGTTTTTATTAATTTTCTAAAATGGTGTCACCGTAAAACAGAGTACTTATAAGAAATTTAATCTGAGTTCATGTAATAAGGTAGTGTACAATACACAATATTCTGTCTTAATTATAATACTGAATGACTCTAGTATCGCAAGACATTCATTTGACATAATATAACACTTCGCTTGACTCAGCCCCAATGAGTCAGAAGGCATAACACTAATTTAATAATCAACTCGTACCGAAGAGTATCTAGGACGCATAATATATTCATAACTCTCCCACAATTAGTAACAACTTTCATAACACACTAAGTGGGAATACGAATGTTCTACATTTAAAGGAGTTTTCCGATTAATCTGTTTCCCAGGACTTTCTCGCAGTCCTCTTTAAGCAAATGTCGCTTAAACTTACTCCTGGCAGAGCTAGAGAACCTCCAGTGTCTCCAATACAGCAATACACGCAGACTCGCTCCTGGCAGAGCTAGAGACAAACTCTAGTGTCTCCAGTATAGTAACACACGCAGACTCGCTCCTGGCAGAGCTAGAGACAAACTCTAGTGTCTCCAGTATAGTAACATACGCAGACTCGCTCCTGGCAGAGCTAGAGACAAACTCTAGTGTCTCCAGTATAGTAACACACGCAGACTCGCTCCTGGCAGAGCTAGAGACAAACGCCAGTGTCTTCAATACTGCAACACACGCAGACTCTTGCTCCTGGCATAACTAGAGACGAACACCAGTGTCTCTAATACTGCAGTACACAAACTTGCTCCGAGCAGCTTCTGTCTGATACTGGTCAAGGTGCTGGAGGGTCACTAGGAAACCTCATGTGGGCCAGAAGACTAAATCCAGGAATCGAGGTGCTTTTCTCACCAAATGTGAGAGAGGACTGTCCTCAATGAAAGACCCGCGGATGACTGCCTGAGGTGAAGCCGGTGCCCACAACATAGGGTACGAAGTCGTGGCTTCACCGTGGTAAGGCGGGAATTCCTTACGTGTTAATGAGCGGATGGCTAGTTAGCTATACAACATATAAAATCCTACCTAGACATAGAGGGAATATAGAATTTTTTAATATAACACTTGTGTCTCTGGCCAGGGACACAACAGGTAGTGTTAGAGTGTTTGTTTGTACTCACCTAATTGTGGTCGCAGGGTTGAGACTCAGCTCCTGGGCCTGACGTACACGGTGTACAGTGTCTTGAACGATTCCTTACTAAGGTATCGGAACGCTATTCTCAGGTTTGCCAGTCGCCCGTATGCTGCAGCAGTTATCTGGTTGATGTGTGCTTCTGGAGACGTGCTTGGTGTTATACTCACTTCAAGATCTTTCTCCTTGAGCGAGGTTTGCAGTCTTTGGCCACCTAGCCTATACTTTGTCTGCGGTCTTCTTTGCCCTTCCCCGATCTTCATGACTTTGCATTTGGCGGGGTTAAATTCGAGAAGCCAGTTGCTGGACCAGGTGTCCAGGATGTCCAGTCTCTTTGAAGTCCTGCCTGATCCTCATCTGATTTAATTCTCCTCATTAACTTCACATCATCTGCGAACAGGGACACTTCTGAGTCTATCCCGTCTGTTATGTCATTCACATATACAAAGAATAGCACTGGTCCTAGGACTGACCTCTGTGGGACCCCGCTCGTCACAGGCCCCCACTGTGATACCTCGTCACGTACCATGACCCGTTGTTGCCTCCCTGTCAGGTATTCTCTGATCCATTGTAGTGCCCTTCTTGTTATACGCGCCTGATCCTCTAGCTCTGCACTAATATCTTGTGATGAGTCGAAGGCCTTCCTGCAGTCCAAGAAAATGCAAGAAAATGTGTGTTTGTGTGTGTGTGTGTGTGTGTGTGTCTTTAGGAACCTATTCGTTACACTTGCCCATTTAGACACCTCCTTCCTGACATTAACTCCATGTTCCCTTCCTGTTAAGTATTCATTGATCCAGTGTACTGCCTTCTCTCTAATTTCTGCCTGCTCATCTACATTTTGTGCCGGTCTCTTGTGGGGTATTGTATCGAACGCCTTCGTGCAGTCTAAAAATATACGGTCCACCCATCTCTCCCTCTCCCTCCCTCCGTTTCTCTCTCTCTCTCTCTCTCTCTCTCTCTCTCTCTCTCTCTCTTCTCTCTCTCTCTCTCTCTCTTCTCTCTCAAATTATCTCTTATACGTTTAAAGATATAATTTTTCATTTATGTAAAAATTAAAATTTTGTACCAAATGAATCTTAGAAAACTTATCTAACCTTATCATAACAAGTGCATTTTAATTTAGCCTAATCCAACTAAACATATTTTAAATAAATTTAAAGTAATATAATAATAAACAAACACAATGAAACACATATTTTTCGTTATGTTTCGAATGATTTTTGCGAAATTATTGCATACACAAATTTTCGCATGCCTTATATGGCAAGAAGAGAGTTGCTATTTAATCCAAAATCGCAAGTTTTACTTATTCGGCACGACATACATACATAATATATATATATATATATATATATATATATATATATATATATATATATATATATATATATATATATATATATATATATATTGGAAGCAATTAAAGCAACAGGTATCAGGACACTCACACATATTCCCAAAGCAGCCCGTCCACACGCAGCTGGGAAACTTACGGTCCTCTAAATAAAAGTAAACGATGGTTCTGCTATCCTAAATGCTCCACCAACCATCAAGGCATGGCACAACTTGCTACTTTTTGGCAATGTCTGCTTAGCTGTGCCGGGAAGAAGGGAAAAGTGGCTAGCCTTAATGATCAATAAATCCTTAAGAGACTTTCCTAGAGCTGATAACCTCATTCACCTTCCCCATCAATACAAAAATGGGAGAGGCAGAACCCCCACTCACTCCACTGACAGCGAAAACATCAGAGTCCAAGTGAGCAAGAAAATTGAAGAGGGCGACACAGTGGGAGCAATCAGAATTATCACCAGTGAAGATACAGTTGTTCCCAGGGATGCTGACACTGCTGAAGCACTTAGAGGAAAGCACCCTGCCAGGGAAACCAGGGGCACCAACAGTTCCAACACCTCTGTCCCCACTGTGGAACCACTGATTGTGCAAGACTCGGACATTTACAAAGCAATAATGTCATTCCCGTCCGACTCTGCTGGGGGTTACACTGGAATAAGGCCACAACATTTAAAGGAAATGGTTAATCCAGTTATCGGGGAGATTGCAGAGACACTGCTTTCAGAGATCACAAGGTTCGTCAACAATTCCTTGGCTGGTCTGATTCCTGACGAAATTAAACCTTTCTTTTTGGAGCATCACTTTGTGCCCTTAAAAAGAAGGATGGAGGAATTAGGCCAATCGAAGTGGGCAACACGTTACGCCGCCTGGTTTCTAAAGCTGCTGTCAGAAGTATTCGCGCAGAGACGGCCATGATGCTTCAACCAAACCAGCTTGGCTTTGGGGTCTCTCAAGGAAGTGAAGCAGCGGTTCATGCAACAAGGGCGTATATCGACAACCTGCCTGAGGCCAATGCAGTGGTTAAATTAGATTTCAAGAATGCATTTAATCTCCTGAAAAGAGACGTGGTATTAGCAGCTGTACAAGAACATTTCCCTGCTCTCTTCCTTTTTGTTTCAGCTGGATATAGCAAGGAATCAATGCTTCTGTTTGGAGAGCATGAAATCACATCATCAGAGGGTGTCCAGCAAGGGGACCCTCTCGCACCATTAATCTTCTGTATAGCAGTTAGGGAAATCACAGTCAGACTGACCAGTGAGCTAAACATCTGGTTCCTGGATGATGGCACACTAGCAGGTACAAAGGAGTCCTTCTAGGTGATCTTACACAGGTGATGACACGGGGACAGGAAATAGGTCTCATCCTGAATCCATCCAAATGTGAAATCATCTCAGTCAATCAACAAGTGATAGATGCAGTGATATCAAAACTACCAGGAGCAACAGTCATTGCCCCTACAAATAGTGTCTTGCTTGGAACACCTCTGGGAAGCGATGCCATTGACACAATTCTTTGGAAGAAACTGGAAGAATTGAGGAGAATGGAACAACAAATAGGCAATCTTGACACCCACAATGCCTTGTACCTTCTCACAAAATGCTTGAGTCTGCCCAGGTTGACATATTTCCTAAGATGTGCTCATTCTTATGATAACCCTATACTGCACGAATATGACAGTATCCTGAGGCAGATCTTTACTAAAGCACTTAACCTTACTCTAGAAGATGGGCAGTGGGACCAAACTACACTCCCAGTCAGACTAGGAGGCATTGGCGTCCGCAAGTCATCTCAGATTGCTCTACCTGCTTTCCTGTCTTCATGCATTGAATCCAGAGGGCTTGTAGCAGCGATTCTCCCTGAACATCTTAGGGACAAGATTGGAATCCATGACCAAAAGTTCGTCGACGGAGCCAGGATCTGGGATAATCTAACGGGCTCTGAAACCAGGCCTGCCCTTCCCCAACAACTACAAACAGTCGCATTGGGATGGTCCAATAGTAGAGAATATATAGCCTCAGCAATGCTTCAGAGTGTCAGGGAAGGATAGAGCCCGCCTCCTGGCAGTGAGAGCTCCTCATGCAGGGGACTTTCTGTTGGCTGTTCCCAACTCCAGCCTTGGCACACGCCTCGACCCACAGACCATCCGCATTGGTGTTGCCCTTCGACTTGCCGCCCCTATTCTCGCCGAACACATGAGTATTTGTAGCAGTGAAGCAGCAGACCGATTCGGGTACCATGGTCTTGTGTGTCGTAAATCCGAGAGAAAGATTGCAAGACATTATCAAGAGGAGCCTCACAACAGCCAAATGCCCAGCAGTAAGGAAACCACCCCAACTATGCAGATCTGATGGCAGCCAAAACCGTACAGATGGTATCACCCTTCAAGCCTGAACAGACGGCAAGCAGGTTGTGTGGGACTATACATGTGCATCTACCTTGGCTGATACCTATCTCCAATACACCAGGGAGGAAGATGGGGCAGCTGCTACCTTCAGGGAGTCCCAAAAGTCGAGAAAATATGGAGAACTTGCCCATCATTATATGTTTGTTCCAATAGGCTCGGAGACCCTTTGCTCATGGGGAAAGAGTTCATCTAAGTTCCTCAAGGAGGTGGGCAAAAGACTCAACAGGGTAACTAGGGATCCCAGGGCAGCTAGTTTTCTGTTCCAGCGACTCAGCGCTGCTGTTCAGAGGGGTAATGCATGCTGTATTTTGAGCACGCGCCCCATCTCTGAGGAGCTGGATGAGATTTTCGCATTATAATCAGTGACAAACATGTAACAATATGTACTAGACATGTATCTCTCACACCTCGTGTACTGTATATGCCACCTTTATATTAACAATGTATCTCTTAAATATTTTGTACCATATTATGTAATAAAATATAAATATTAGTAAAAAAAAAAAAATGAAAAAATTGGGGTGGTTGGAGAAGTGAAATATTCAAATGGCTTCAGGAAGAAATCCAAATATTCTTCCTTGAAGCTTTTTTATCCACTTCTCCGAGGCTATGGGTCCCACAATTATATATATATATATATATATATATATATATATATATATATATATATATATATATATATATATATATATATATATATATATATATATATATTATATTATACATATTATGTACCCACGAACGAGTGGTATTGATCAATAACAACACTGCAACTAGCCAAGGAGTTGAACCCATGCTGCTTTGGCCGCCTCATGGTGAGCGAAAACACATGATGCTCTAGTCCACAGGACTAGAGCGTCCCATGGACAAAAGCGTCATGTGTTTTCGCTCACAATGAGGCTGGCCAAAGCAGCATGGGTTCGACTCCTTTGCTAGTCACAGTGTAGTTATATATATATATAATATATATATATATATATATATATATATATATATATATATATATATATATATATATATATATATATATATATATATATATATATATATGTCGTGCCGATTAGGTAAAACTGGTCAATTAGCAAGAACTCATCTAAAATTAAGTCCTTTCTAAAATTTTCTCTTATACGTTGAAAGATATATTTTTTTTCATTTATGTTAATGTAAGAATTTATATTTTTGTACCAAGAGAAACTTTGAAAACCTACCTAACCTTATTACAACAAGCGCAATTTAATTTAGCCTAAACCAACTAAATATATTTTAGATACGTTAACATTAATTTAATAATAAACAAATACAATGAAATATATTTTTTTCGTTATGTTCAGAATGATTTTGAAAAAAATATTGCATACACAAATTTTCACTTGATTTATATGGCAAGGTGAGCGTTGCTATTTAAGCCAAATTCGCAAGTTTTACCTAATCGGCACGACATATATATATATATATATATATATATATATATATATATATATATATATATATATATATATATATATATATATATATATATATATATATATATATATATATATATATATATATATATATATATATAATATATATACATTTAAACGATCCAGTCATATCTCACCGAGGCAGGGTGACCTAAACAGGAGAAGGGGTTACTAGTCCCATGCTCCCGGCATTTTGGTCGCCTCTTACGATATGTATCGCTTACAGAGGAAGAATTGTTTTCCACTTCCCCATGGAGATAAGAGGAAATAAAGAAGAACAAGAACTAATAAGAAAATAAAAGAAAACCCAAATGAGTGTGTAAAAATATGTGAGTGTACATGTATGTGTAGTGTAAGTAGAAATGGCACTTTATACCTATCGTCCTGCATGTTTATGAGGCACCAGCAATCCTACCATCATGTGAAACAATTACAGGTTTACGTTTCACACTCACCTGGGTGGTTGTTGTCTACCAACCTAGAACCTAGGATCTATCTATTTATATATCTATCTATCTATCTATCTATCTATTTATCTATATATATATATATATATATATGTATATATATATATATATATATATATATATATATATATATATATATATATATATATATATATATATGTACATGTATATATATATACATATATAATATATATATATATATATATATATATATATATATATATATATATATATATATATATATATATATATATATATATTTATATAACAACACTGCAACTAGCCAAGGACAAGGACTCGAACCCATGTCGTTCAGGCCCGCCTCATGGTGAGCGAAAATCAGATGATGCTCTAACCCACAGGTTCCCTCAATCCTACAGGAACCACGCACCCAACAGAGCTAAGTGTTTTACCGTGATCCGAGGACATACGGTGGTGTGGGTGCCTCAAAGCTAATTTCATTATACTCCCCGTTTGGTGTATTAGCCTCCACAAGCAGAATATATATTATTGTAACCACTAACGAGTGGTATTTAATCAATAACAACACAGAGACTAATCGAGGACTCGAAGCCATGACGTTCTGGCCCGCCCCATGATGAGCGAAAATCACATGATGCTCTAACCCACAGGACCACTCAATCCTGCAAGAATCATGCGCCCAGCAGAGCTAGTTGTTTTACCGTGATTCGAGGACATGCGGTGGTGTGGGTGCCTTAGGGCTTATTTCATTCTACTTTCCGTTTGGTGTACTAGCACCCAGCAGAGCTAGGTAAAACACCTAACTCTGCTGGGTGCGTAATTCTTGTAGGATTGAGTGGTCCTGTGAGTTAGAGTGTCATGTGATTTTGCTCAAAATGAGGCAGGCCAGAACGACATGGGTTCGAGTCCTCGGCTAGTTGCAGAATTGTTATTGAATAAATATATTGTATATATA
>WNWK01008391.1:0-85021 GCA_009830355.1 Cherax destructor | reverse complement strand
GCAGAGATTTAAAAGCTCGTGTGTGTGCGAGTTTTCATCTGAGCTGCCTCCTGGTGTTATCTCTGCTACCACATTATTTGCAATATTCCTCCATTTTAGGTGCCTTATGTTGAAGTCCCCCAGGAGCAAGATGTTGGGGGCAGGGGCTGGAAGGTTTTCCAGACATTGGTAAATTTTCAGAAGCTGTTCCTGGAATTGTTGGGACGTTGCATCCGGAAGCTTTTATACAACCACGATGACCAGGTTTTGGTTCTCGATCTTTACTGCTAAAACTTCAACTACATCATTTGCGTCTTCGTTTGCAGATGACACCTGAATCTGCATGACAGTGTCCACCGTTGAAGACACTGCAAGATTCCAAGCAGACATCAACCAAATATTTAAATGGGCTGCAGAAAACAATATGAAGTTCAATGATGAGAAATTTCAATTACTCAGATATGGAAAACGTGGGGAAATTAAAATTTCATTGGAGTACAAAACTAATTCCAACCACACAATAGAGCGAAAAACTAATGTCAAAGACCTGGGAGTGATCATGTCAGAGGATCTCACCTTCAAGGACCATAACACCGTAGCAATCGCATCTGCTAGAAAAATGACAGGATGGATAATGAGAACCTTCAAAACCAGGGATGCCAAGCCCATGTTGACACTTTACAGATCGCTTGTTCTATCTAGGCTGGAATATTGCTGCACACTAACTGCACCTTTTAAGTCAGGTGAAATTGCTGACCTAGAAAATGTGCAGGGAACCTTCCACGGCACGCATAACTGCGATAAACCACCTCAATTACTGGGAACGCTTGAAGTTCCTAAACCTGTACTCCCTAGAACGCAGGCGGGAGAGATACATTATTATATACACTTGGAAAATTCTCGAGGGATTAGTACCAAACTTGCACAGGAGAGTCACTCCCTACGAAAGCAAAAGACTCGGCAGGCGATGTAACATCCCCCCAATGAAAAGCAGGGGTGCCACTAGCACGTTGAGAGACAACATAATAAGTGTCAGGGACCCAAGACTGTTCAACTGCCTCCCAGCATAAATCAGGGGGATTACCAACAAACACCTGGCTGTCTTCAAGCAGGAACTGGACAGGCACCTAAAGTCGGTACCTGACCAGCCGGGATGTGGTTCCTACGTAACAGCCTGGTTGATCAGGCTCTGATCCAGCATGAGGCTTGGTCATGGACCGGGCCGCAGGGGCGTTGACTTTTGGAACTCTCTCCAGGTATCTCCAGGTATCTGCATAGTTGATGTTATGGTGGCCAGGCCTACCTTAACACACATCATGATCCTGGTGCTGTCGTTTGTTGATGTTATGGTGGCCAGGCCTACCTTCACACCCATCATGATTCTGCTGCTGTTGCTTGTTGATGTTATGGTGGCTAGGCCTACCTTCACACCCATCATGATCCTGGTGCTGTTGCTTGTTGATGTTATGGTGGCCAAGCCTACCTTCACACCCATCATGATCCTGGTGCTGTTGCTTGTTGATGTTATGGTGGCTAGGCCTACCTTCACACTCATCATGATCCTGGTGCTGTTGCTTGTTGATGTTATGGTGGCCAGGCCTACCTTCACACCCATCATGATCCTGGTGCTGTTGCTTGCTGATGTTATGGTGGCTAGGCCTACCTTCACACCCATCATGATCCTGCTGCTGTTGCTTGTTGATGTTATGGTGGCCAGGCCTACCTTCACACCCATCATGATCCTGGTGCTGTTGCTTGTTGATGTTATGGTGGCTAGGCCTACCTTCACACCCATCATGATCCTGCTGCTGTTGCTTGTTGATGTTATGGTGGCTAGGCCTACCTTCACACCCATCATGATCCTGCTGCTGTTGCTTGTTGATGTTATGGTGGCTAGGCCTACCTTCACACCCATCATGATCCTGCTGCTGTTGCTTGTTGATGTTATGGTGGCCAGGTCTACCTTCACACCCATCATGACCCTGGTTCTGTTGCTTGTTGATGGTATGGTGGCCAGGCCTACCTTCACACCCATCATGACCCTGATTTTGTTGCTTGTTAATGTCAATATATGTAGTTATAATATAATATCAATATTTTTATCATAGCGTGTCACATGGACAGTTGTCATATGGCTGTCATTTGTCTGAAAGAAGTTCCTTATTACCTGAGCCAACGACCTTTATCTATTTTATATCCTCGGCTTTCTCTTCGTGCTACTGTCTCTCAGTCGTGCTACTGTCTCTCAGTCGTGCTACTGTCTCTCAGTCGTGCTACTGTCTCTCAGTCGTGCTACTGTCTCTCAGTCGTGCTACTGTCTCTCAGTCGTGCTACTGTCTCTCAGTTTCATTCCTATGTCCTTCTCTCTGTAATAGACTGTTTAGTTTCTTCAAGGGATTTTTGTCCTCATTTTGTTATGGAACTTCTGAACTATGCTGGCAAAAATGTTCACATTCCCGTACATAAATAGACGTCGCATCTCTGCAAAATCCGCCTCTTACTTTACTGTAAGTAAATAAGATATATATATATTTGGAAAATGAGAAGCATTGTGTGTGAGAGAGGTTTTATTTGTGATATTTGTAAATAAATGAGATAGGACAGTGATAAAGTGACTGAGTAAGAAAAGCATTATGAGTGAATTTAAAGAGATAGCCTTGAAAGGGAGTGAGAGATGTATTTTGAAGATGTAGTGCTGTTGTTGCAGGTGGGAGTCACAGTTCATTACTACATGAGGTCAACATGACAGTGTTCCCGGTCATCGTGTGTGATCGCGCCTATGCTGACCTTTCCGAATACCTCACATTCTACCCAGACGGCATCAACGACACCTTTCTCTGCATGGGGCATCCAGATGGTGGGAAGTCCGCATGTCAGGTCCGTCATACTCTCATATTATGACACTATATTCTGCACTTACTTATGATTCCATGGTTGATGTTCACATAGAGATTATTCTAACATCATCTAACCTTTATTTGGTGTTACAGGGTGACTCAGGTGGTCCACTAATGTATCAAGGAGACGATGGTCGCTACCTGCTGGCCGGCATCGTATCTCGAGGGTATGGCTGTGGCCTTCGCAAATATCCCGGCGTTCACACCAATCTTCGTCTGGCTTCTATCCTGTCGTGGATAAAGCAAATTTCTTCCCAAGAATAAAATTACCCAAAGGCTCTCAACAGGACTGGCTTTAAAGACAGAAAGCTATCTAAATACAGACAAACATCACAGAAAAAAAAATTCCTTTCATATATAAACCTACAGAAACATATCGTTAGATATAAAAAAAATAAGCACATAATTTAGACAAAAATAATGTTGGTGCTCTCTTAAAAAATCGAAATTCAACATTACTATTACTAAATCTTGTAAATCTGTGGAAATTGTGAAAGGAATCTAATCCTGACATAATTACATGACGAGTTGGTCAGTGACAGCAGCGCTAATCTCCTAACCATAACAAAACGCATATTAATAAAGACAATCAAAAAACAGCTTTTTATTGAAACTACTTATCGGTCAGAGTTCAACTTGATCCAATTAAAAAGAGGATATTTTTTTTTCACACCTACGTATAGTCAAAGTGAGGTATGATTTATATGACATTCTGATGATGCTCGTAGTAGAACACTACAGTCAGCATAATGATCCATTATTTAAGATTGAACTGTAAATGATATGCTTGAAAATTTTCCAAATAATTAGAGCATTGAATGAGGTGGGACTGACCACACCGCTCTGTGGGGTTCCAAATTTACTTCTATGCCCGTCAAACAACACAGAAGACTTTCTGTCAGACAGGTAGCCTTTAATCCAGCGGAAAAGCCATCCTCCTACATTCATTCTGGCAAGTTACTAATGATTACGTGTCGGTTGGCTACATTATATGAAGATTGAAGGTCAAGGAAGGTAGTGTATGAGCTGTCAGTGTGCAGAGTGAGGAACGTGGCTATGCAATGATGCCATGACACCATACAACCGAGGAGTCATAAATTGTTTAATCTGTGCTTGAGACGATTTAGCATCATACTCTCAACAAATGTTTTATATAAGCAGCTAAAGAGATATTTGGCAAAATGCATTTTGTTGGTTGGGCTTTGGAATGGGAATGACGAGGCTGTTGGTCCAAGATTTAGGGAGCTCCTCAGTTAAATAACTCATGTTGTATGATTCAGGTAAAGGATTACTTGGTACTCGACATAGCATTCTGAGTATTTGGAATTCCATCATTCTGCGAGAGATTGGCGCTGTTTATGACTCAAATAGATAAATGGTTCAGAGAACCATTAGTTGTTTAGTTTAATATCTTTATTATTCACCCAATACCCATCCTGTGGGCGGTAGTCAAAAGATTACAGAGGTACATAATGGGTCCAGGGACTGGACCTCAAAGTTTTCATAGCTGAGCAAGTTACAAAGGTAATGAACTCCAGGTAGATCTGGTCACAATGATGACAAGTTACAAAGGTATTTACAGATTATAGAGGTATATAATGGGTCCAGAGACTGAGCCCCAAAGTTTTGATAGCTGAACAAGGTACAAAGGTAATGAACTCACAAGTTTCAAATGTAATGAATCATGTAAGTAAGTAAATTTACTTACTTACGTTTATACATGGTTGCAATCATAAACAAATTATAAAGCAATGAGCAATTTACTAGTCTACACCCGGTCACAACTGTAATGAGTTATTGGTGCAAATATTAATTGTTGGGTCTCACACACACATAGTGGTCGGGAAGTGGAATAGTTTGGGAAGCGATGTAGTGGAGGCAGGTTCCATACATAGCTTTAAGAAGAAGTATGATAAAGCTCATGGCACAGGGAGAGTGACCCAGTAGCGGCCAGTGAAGAGGCGGGGCCAGGAGCTATGAATCGACCCCTGCAACCACAACTAGGTGAGTACACACGGCGCAGGGAGGGCGACCCAGTAGCGGCCAGTGAAGAGGCGGGGCCAGGAGCTGTGACTCGACCCCTGCAACCACAACTAGGTGAGTACAACTAGGTGAGTACACGTTACGATACCTTAACAAGGAATCGTTCAAGACACTGTACACCGTGTACGTCAGGCCCATACTAGAGTATGCAGCACCAGTCTGGAACCCACACCTGGTTCAAGCACGTCAAGAAATTAGAGAAAGTGCAAAGGTTTGCGACAAGGCTAGTTCCACAACTCAGGGGACTGCCCTATGAAGAAAGATTGAGGGAAATAGGACTAACAACACTGGAGGACAGAAGGGTTAGAGGAGACATGATAACGACATACAAAATACTGAGGGGAATCGACAAGGTAGATAGTGACAGGATGTTCCAGAGAGGGAACACAGAAACAAGGGGACACAACTGGAAGCTGAAGACTCAGATGAGTCAAAGGAATGTTAGGAAGCATTTCTTCAGCCATAGAGTAGTCAGGAAGTGGAATAGTCTAGCGAACGATATAGTGGAGGCGAGAACCATACATAGCTTTAAGACAAGGTATGATAAAGCTCATGGAGCAGGGAGAGCAGAGACCCAGTAGCGGACAGCGAAGAGGCGGGGACAGGAGCTGAGTCTCGACCCCTGCAACCACAATTAGGTGAGTACAATTAGGTGAGTACACATACACACACATAAATACACACACACACACACACAGGGTGGGTTCATTGCATTTTCCTGGACTGCAGGAAGGCCTTTGACAGAGTACCTCATATGAGATTAGTGAAGAAGCTGGAAGACCAAGCGTGTATAACAGGAAGGGCACTGGAATGAATCAGGGAATACCTCACAGGGAGGCAACAACGGAAGGTAGATCATGTTAATGATTATGATATTGTGTATATGGACTTCAGTAAGACTTTTGATAGAGTCCCACATCAGAGACTATTGAGGAAAATTAAGGCACACGGAATAGGAGGAGAATTTTTTTCCTGGATAGAGGCATGGTTGACAAATAGGCAGCAGAGAGTTTGCATAAATGGGGAGAAATCAGAGTGGGGAAGTGTCACAAGCGGTGTTCCACAGGGGTCAGTATTGGGCCCCTTGTTGTTCACAATCTACATAAACGACATAGATGAGGGAATAAATAGCGACATAAGCAAGTTTGCCGATGACACCAAAATAGGCCGTCCAATTCATTCAAATGAGGACATTAGAGCACTCCAGGAAGATTTGAATAGACTGATGCAGTGGTCGGAGAAGTGGCAGATGCAGTTTAATATAGATAAATGCAAAGTTTTAAATATTGGACAGGACAATAACCATGCCACATATAAACTAAATAATGTAGATCTTAATACTACTGATTGCGAAAAGGATTTAGGAGTTCTGGTTAGCAGTAATCTAAAACCAAGACAGCAGTGCATAAGTGTTCGCAATAAAGTGAACAGAATCCTTGGCTTCATATCAAGAAGCATAAATAATAGGAGTCCTCAGGTTGTTCTTCAACTCTATATATCCTTGGTTAGGCCTCATCTAGATTATGCTGCACAGTTTTGGTCACCGTATTACAGAATGGATATAAATGCTCTGGAAAACGTACAAAGGAGGATGACTAAGTTGATTCCATGTATCAGAAATCTTCCCTATGAGGATAGACTGAGGGCCCTGAATCTGCACTCTCTACAAAGGTGTAGAATTAGGGGGGATATGATTGAGGTGTATAAATGGAAAACAGGAATAAATAAAGGGGATGTAAATAGCGTGCTAAAAATATCTAGTATTGACAGGACTCGCAGCAATGGCTTTAAGTTAGATAAATTCAGATTCAGGAAGGATATAGGAAAGCATTGGTTTGGTAATAGAGTTGTCGATGAGTGGAACAAACTCCCGAGTACAGTTATAGAGGCTAAAACGTTGTGTAGTTTTAAAAATAGGCTAGATAAATATATGAGTGGGTGCGGGTGGGTGTGAGTTGGACCTGACTAGTTTGTGCTACTAGGTCAGATGCCGTGATCCTTCCTTAAGTGAATGTAACCTGACCTGGCTGGGTCGGGGCATTAGCTTAAGCCGGTGGGAGACTTGGACCTGCCTCACATGGGCCAGTAGGCCTGCTGCAGTGTTCCTTCTTTCTTATGTTCTTATGTTCTTATGGTGCGTGATGAGGTATCACAGTGGGCGCCTGTGACGAGCGGGGTCCCGCAGGGGTCAGTCCTAGGACCAGTGCTATTCTTGGCATATGTGAATGACATGACGGACGGGATAGACTCAGAGGTGTCTCTGTTCGCAAATGATGCGAAATTAATGAGGAGAATCAAATCAGATGAGGACCAAACAGGTCTTCAAAGAGACCTGGACATGCTGGACATCTGATCTAGCAACTGGCTTCTCGACTTTAATCCCACCAAATGCAAAGTCATGAAGATCGGGGAAGGGCAAAGAAGACCGCTGACAGAGTACAGGCTAGGTGGACAAAGGCTACAAACCTCGTTAAAGGAGAAAGACCCTGGGGTCTGTATAACACCAAGCACGTCTCTGGAAGCACACATCAACCAGATAACTGCGGCAGCATATAGGCTACTAGCAAACCTAAGATTAGAGTTCCGTTACCTTAACAAGGAATCGTTCTAGACACTGTACACCGTGTACGTCAGGTCCATACTAGAGTACGCAGCACCAGTCTGGAACCTACACCTGGTCAAGCATGTCAAGAAATTAGAGAAAGTGCAAAGGCTTGCGACAAGGTTAGTTCCACAGCTCAGGGGATTGTCCTACGAAGAATGGTTGAGGGAAATAGGACTAACAACACTGGAGGACAGAAGGGTTAGAGGAGACATGATAACGACATACAAAATACTGCGGGGAATCGACAAGGTAGACAGTGACAGGATGTTCCAGAGGGGGAACGCAGAAACAAAGGGGCACAATTAGAAGCTGAAGACTCAGATGAGTCAAAGGGATGTTAGGAAACATTTCTTCAACCATAGAGTAGTCAGGAAGTGGAATAGTCTAGCAAATGATGTAGTGGAGTCAGGAACCATATATAGCTTTAAGACGAGGTATGATAAAGCTCATGGAGCAGGGAGAGAAGAGACCCAGTAGCGGACAGTGAAGAGGCGGGGCCAGGAGCTGAGTATCGACCCCTGCAACCACAATTAGGTGAGTACACACACACGTGTGTGTGGTAATGCTTTATTTACAGGGAGCAAAGTCAGGGTATTTTTCCAGAATGGTCTGTAATATACCACTGTGGATAAAATACTTTGACATATCTTGAACATTTCTGAGTGAGTTGTCTCTGAATTCATTAATTTTATCGCACTCCAGTACATAATGACGCAGGGTGTGACAATAATCCAACTGACAAAGTTTACATTTTGTTTGGTCTACATCTGGTGGTTGTGATTTAACCTGCCAAAGATACTTGTAACCCAGCTGGAGGCGGGCGGTAGTGACATCCAAGAGTCTGCTTATTTGGTTGGATGCACCATAGACATGTGGCTCCTCCTGCATGATAGAATGATGATAGATGGACTGACTGGTGTCAATCTCCCTGAGTCTTAAGTCAATAAAATTCAGTTGAAGTTCTTTTCGTATTATTGTTCTCATACTGCTAACTGACAAGCCTCTTTGAAAGCATAAAACTTAGCCAATTTATCAGTTCTATCATGCATCTGAAGACCAATGTGAGATGGAATCCACAGCATGTGCACTCTGACTCTACTATCCACAATCCAACCATATCTGTGTCTGGCTTCTGACACAAGCATGCTACAAGTTATACTTAATGAGTTGAGAGCATTTATGGATGACAGAATCAGTTACAATTAGAGAGTCAACCTTAGATACATGGACGCATTTGAGTGCAAGAAGTATGGCAAACAGTTCTGTCTGAAGGGTAGAGGCCCAGTTATTGATGCGTGCTCCAATTTTTTTAAGAGAGCCATCACTCTGTATGACAACAGCAGCACTACCAGCTGCACCAGTGTGTGACAACAGCAGCACTACCAGCTGCACCAGTGTATGACAACAGCAGCACTACCAGCTGCACCAGTGGATTGGTGAACAGAACCATCAACGTAAATAATTTGTGAGAGAGTGTGCTGTGTGACTAAGTTATCAATATAGCTTAAGGCATCATGTTTGGCTTCAAGGCGAAGCTTTGGGGGGAAATGGAGGGATGGTAGTTTGGAATGGGGTAATATTCCATGGAGCGGAGAAGTGCCGCTGTTGCCTTACTTGACATAGATCATGTATCTGATTCATGCGGAGGTCAGTTCCAGTTTTTTCGATCCATCTGGAGGGATGTTCACCAGTGCTGAGGAAAGTTTGGAGGGCTTCTGTGCAGGGGTTTGAATGGGCTTGCCTGAGCATATTAACCCCAATTAGGATATTTCTTTCAGTAACACGATCTCTGATGCTAGGAATATCAAGTTCTTTCTGCATATTTAAAATTTTGGCAGTACGAGGGCATCCTAAAATGATCGTCATTGCTTCGTTCAGCAGTTTTTCCAGCCCTCCAAGCTTCCAGCCAGACACAAGAGCAAGTAGTGGGGAAGCATACCGACAAGTTAATAAATTGGACTCACATGCAACACTTGGGTATCTTTATTGTGGAAACGTTTCGCCACACAGTGGCTTCAGTCCATACAAAGAAGAATGGTAAAGATCAGAAGGAGTTTGAGGTAATCAGTCCCTCAGCTTGGAGTCGATTTATTGCTCATTACATACGAGAAGATTGTTTTCTACAGTTACCCCAGTACTGCACACAGCTTCTCTGGTGTTAATGGACCACAGAAAACGTAAAATTATAATTTCATTGCATAAACTGTTCTATACTGCGCCGCCGACCCCTCCACTAAATATGTTTTTATTTCTTTTTGTCTCATTTGGGAGTCTGTACTATGTTATATATCGTATGTCTAATATAATTTTGGAAGACATGTGGTGCATGGATTAATGAAAATGTCAAATTTAGCGTAAATATACATTGTATAGAGCCGTGACCCCAGTGGAAATAAGTCACTTTGACTTTTGGGTTATCCTGGGTAATCTAGACATATACTGTTATGTATATGTCTAGAGAAATTTTTAGAAAGGACTTAATTTTAGATGAGTTCTTGCTAATTGACCAGTTTTACCTAATCGGCACGACATATATATATATATGCATATATATATATATATATATATATATATATATATATATATATATATATATATATATATATATATATATATATATATATATATATATATATATATATATATATATATATATATATATATATATATATATATATATATATATATATATATATATATATAATATATATATGCATATGTCGTGCCTATTAGGTAAAACTGGTCATTACAAGAACTCATCTAAAATAAGTCCTTTCTAAAATTTTCTCTTATACGTTTAAAGATATATTTTTTCATTTATGTTAATGTAAGAATTTATAATTTTGTACCAAGAGAAACTTTGAAAACCTACCTAACCTTATTACAACAAGCGCAATTTAATTTAGCTAACCCAACTAAATATATTTTAGATACGTTAACATTAATTTAATAATAAACAAACACAATGAAATATATTTTTTCGTTATGTTCAGAATGATTTTGGCAAATTATTGCATACACAAATTTTCACTTGTCTTATATGGCAAGGTGAGCGTTGCTATTTAAGCCAAAATAGCAAGTTTTACCTAATCGGCACGACATATATATATATATATATATATATATATATATATATATATATATATATATATATATATATATATATATATATATATATATATATATATATATATATATATTATTTATATATTTATATATATTCAAACATTATCTCTCAGTCTACTGCAAGATTACCTACTCTGCATCAAAGTACATAGTACCTTCTCACTTGTCATGATTGTGACCAAATCTGCCTGAGTTCATTACCTTTGTAACTTGCTCAGCTATCAAAACTTTGGGGTCCAGTCCCTGGACCCATTATGTACTGTGTAATCTTTTGACTACGGCCCACAGGATGGGTATGGGGTGCATAATAAAGATATTAAACTAAACACTCTGCCAGATACCAGATAAGTATGGAACCTTAGCCGAAACTAAGTGTTCATTTCCATACCCAGGGACACCAAGCCCATGAATATCTGTGATCTAGCCGAGTGGAGAAGATACTACGTACTTAGATTCAGAGTGTGTAGGTTCGAATCCTGCTGTGGACTGAGAGATAATGTTTGTAAATAATTTCGCCTGTTTGATAATTGTTAAGTTAAACAGATGAATGCTATTATTTATGTGTTGAATAATAACATGAAAACCAGCTACAACATGGTTCTATTAAAGAACACCTTGGTTATGATTATTATTTTAAATTATGTATTATGGAAATTAACAGTATCCTGTAAGACATTATATAGACTTATACGTAAGTGAGAAGATATGACTGATGTATGATGATTATGGACCTGCCACTTTTCCATATAATTTTAACGTTTATAATATTCAAATGGTAATTAATTCATGTATGACTTCATAAATCTATTTCAATAAAGATGCTAAGAAAGTACCAGCATTTAATTTTGTCAACCAGTTTCCGGTCAGGACAGACTGTCCAAGAACTTTTTCTTCAACTCCATGTGTATAATGCTAAGTGTAAGTAGCATTATGAAGATGCTCGTGTCATCTTACGAGTTTAGGAGACACCTGGAGTATACCTGGAGAGAGTTCCAGGGGTCAACGCCCCTGCGGCCCGGTCTGTGACCAGGCCTCATGTTGGATCAGAGCCTGATCAACCAGGCTGTTACTGCTGGCCACACGCAGTCCAACGTACGAACCACAGCCCGGCTGGTCAGGTACCGACTTTAGGTGCCTGTCCTGTACCTGCTTGAAGACAGCCATGGGTTTGTTGGATAATCCCCTGATGTATGCTGGGAGGCAGTTGAACAGTCTTGGGCCCTGACACTTATTGTGTTGTCTCTCAACGTGCTAGTGGTACCCCTGCTTTTCATTGGGGTTTTGTTGCATCGCCTGCCGAGTCTTTTGCTTTCGTAGGGAGTGACTCTCAAGTTTGTACAAGTTTTAGGAAACTAATCCTCTCGCATAATTTTTCCAGTCGTTTTATATAATAATGGGGTGATTTCTCCTCCCTCCTGGGCTTTTTCCTAGGAGAATAGTGTCAACATGGGCTTGCATCTGTTAGGTCTCATTATCCACTTCATTTCTAGCAGATGATGCACTGAAGGTCCTTAGTGAGATCCTCTGACATGATCCTCCCAGGTTTTACGCATTAGTTTTCGCTCATGTGCGTTGAATTTGTTTTGTACTCCGATGAGTTGAATTTCACGTTTTCCATAGTGCAGTATTGAAATTTCTCATCATTGAACTTCATATTGTTCGAGCCATTTAAAGATTGGGTTTGATGTCACTTGGAGTTTTGGGCAGGGGTCTTTAAGGTGGACACTTGTCCAATTCGTGTCATCTGCAAAGGAAGACTACGGCATGTTATGGTCCAACAATTAAAATTCTGTTGACAGTAATGTTGCAGGACGGTACTACTTCACGGGACTTGATGGTTTTGCTTTCTACCTAGTTTATGTAAATATTAATAGATTATACTCTTCATAAATTCTTCTTTCTTTTGCACTTTATTTTAATCCTCCTATAAAAAATTTAATAAATAATAGATTTTATTTATTTGTTTGTTGCAATGTTTCAATTACTAGTTAAGTATGAAGTCATTATCATGCCCGGGTATTTCGGGCAGACAATGTGCGACCTTTCTAGAATAAAAACACTGTATCATCTTCAAACAAATTAACAGAAGTATTCATTAGTTGCAAGTCATTTATGTAGATTAGATAAATCATCGTGAAAGTAGCATGGTGCTTGTGAATGTGCACACAAGAGATTGTGTTGTGCACACGAGGAGATTGTGTTGTGCACACGAGGATTGTGTTGTGCACACGAGGGAGAACACGAGTTCAATGTGAAATTGTTTAGTCTTATACTCCAGAAGAAAGCTGTATACAACATTTTTTCACAGAATTTTAACTAAATCCATTTCGTTATTGACGATGTAATTACTTAAAACCATATTCATCCTATTAACTTTCTTCTGCCAAAACTGTCTACCTTTCTTCTAGCCATTGCAGATGCTGGCTTCTTCTAACATCCCTTATACATAAAATTTCTAACATAAATCTTATTCCTGGCTTTCTCTGTTGATGCCTGTCTTTCTCATTACGTTCATCAAATTCTCTAAAATTCAGAACACTAGTGACTCGACCTGATCTTCTTCTCCTCTTCTTATCTTTTATCTTTCTATATGTTCATTGCTTTTCCTGTCTTCTGCCTAGGTGGTTCTGCCTAGGTGGTTCTGCCTAGGTGGTTCTGTCCACTGGAGTTTTGCCCCACACTCGTGGACCAGAAGCTCTCCTGTGTTGCTCCTCCGACGTTAGTTCTAATGAACTACCTTCACTATTACTGCTACTTCATCACTAATACTACACTCACTTTACTATTACTGCTACTTCATCACTAATACTACACTCACTATTACTGCTACTTCATCACTAATACTACACTCACTATTACTGCTACTGCTACTTCTTCACTAATCCTACACTCACTATTACTGCTGCTTCATCACTAATACTACACTCACTATTACTGCTACTGCTACTTCATCACTAATACTACCTTCACTATTACTGCTACTGCTACTTCATCACTAATACTACCTTCACTATTACTGCTACTGCTACTTCATCACTAATACTACACTCACTATTACTGCTACTGCTACTTCATCACTAATACTACCATCACTATTACTGCTTCTGCTACTTTATCACTAATACTACCCTCATTTTTACTGCTACTGCTACTTATCACTAATACTACCTTCATATATCTGCTCTTCTCATCACTAATACTACCTTCCACTATTCACTATTACTGCCCGCTTCATCACTAATACTACCTTCACTATTACTGCTACTTATCACTATACACTTCATTACTTATCTACTCATCACTAATACTACCTTCATTCACTATTACTGCTACTTCATCACTAATACTACCTTCATTCACTATTACTGCTACTTCATCACTAATACTACCTTCACTATTACTGCTACTTCATCACTAATACTACCTTCATTCACTATTACTGCTACTTCATCACTAATACTACCTTCACTATTACTTACTTATAATCTTCTTTACTTTTCATCACTAATACTACTTCATCACTATTACTGCTACTTCATCACTATATACCTCACTATTACTGCTCTTACTCATATCTACCTTCATATTGCTTGCTACTTCATCACTAATACTACCTTCATATTCTCTACTGCTCTTTATCACTAATACTACCTTCACTATTACTGCTTCTGCTACTTCATCACTAATACTCCTCACTATTACTGCTACTGCTATTATCACTAATACTACCTTCACTATTACTGCTACTGCTACTTTATCACTAATACTACCTTCACTATTACTGCTACTGCTACTTTATCACTAATACTACCTTCACTATTACTGCTACTTCATCACTAATACTACCTTCACTATTACTGCTACTGCTACTTCATCACTAATACTACTTCTTTTACTATTACCTTCTTAATTATTTCTTTACCGTGCTACTATATCCACAACTACTGTCACAACTATTACTACTACTACAACTACTACAATTGCTACTACTGCTACAATTACTACTACTACTACTACTACTACTACTACTACTACTACTACTACTACTACTACTACTTCTACTACTTTCCCCGTCTCCTCTCGTATATTTTCTGGCCTCATTTCCTTCTGGCTTGAGTGTGAGTGTTAATGACCTAAGACGGACCCAAACATCGTCATAAATTTCACTTTCCTAACTGCAAGTTATTATATATTGAACAAAAAGAGCTCTGTAGCTGGGAAGCTTTTAAAACATTATGTACACTGATGGTTCTAAATCCTCGGACGGTGTCGGATTTGCAGCAGTTTCCGAACAGCGTATTGCGAGGGGATTTATCAGACTCGGCTTGAATTTTTACAGCTGAATTGTATATAATTCTCGTAGCAATTATCCGTATTGCATCTGTGCATGTGTCACCATATGTGGTAGTCTCAGACTCATTTAGTGTGTTGCAAGCTATACAAAAATTTGATTCACCTCATCCCCTGGTTCTTCTTATATAACTTTGGTTACACCCAAATCTTTAGCAAAAACAAATATATTGTTTTCAGTTGGGTCCCATGTCATGTTGAACATGACCTACAGGGAAATGAAGAGGCGGACACTGCTGCGCGGTCAGCAGTACATGACCTCCCAGTTTCATATAGAGGTGTTCCATTAGCAGACTATTTTGCTGTAGTTTCTAACCACCTTCGCAACCGTTGGCAACAACGTTGGTCTGATATGATACATAACAACTCACATTCTGTCAAACCAAGTTTACGTGTCTGGCCTTCTTCTTGTCACCAATGTCGAGGTTGGGAGACTACACTCTCCCGTCTTCGCATCGGCCACACTCGTCTTACTCACGGGTATCTCATGGAGAGGCTCCCTGCCCCTCTCTGTGAGCATTGTCAGGTTCCAGTGTCTGTTAGCCATATTCTGCTGGACTGTCCAGTCTATCAACGAGCACGCAGAATTTATCTCCGATGTTGTCACCGCTCTAACTTCATCTTCCCTCCTCGCTGACAGCCCCGCCTTTCACTCAGACTTCCTCGCTGACTTTTTCACAGCAACTGATTTATTACACAAACTTTGAAGATATTTACTTTAGCAGTCCTCACAGCCCTTTGTAACTCTCCTCTGTTCTCCTCTCCACCCTTGCTACTTTATGATGCCCTTCTGTCCTGTAAGACCCTTGTAGGTTTAGCGCTTCTTTATATTATAATAATCATAATAATGTTAAAATCATAGACCTACAATCTTATTTCCATTTCTAAATGTAATGAATAAAATGTTCTTCACCCAGTTTGACTGTGTTAAGCCATCTCCTCTATAAGACTGTGTTAAGCCATCTCCTCTATAAGACTGTGTTAAGCCATCTCCTCTATAAGACTGTGTTAAGCCATCTCCTCTATAAGACTGTGTTAAGCCATCTCCTCTATAAGACTGTGTTAAGCCATCTCCTCTATAAGACTGTGTTAAGCAATCTCCTTTATAAGACTGTGTTAAGCCATCTCCTCTATAAGACTGTGTTAAGCCATCTCCTCTATAAGACTGTGTTAAGCCATCTCCTCTATAAGACTGTGTTAAGCCATCTCCTCTATAAGACTGTGTTAAGCCATCTCCTTTATAAGACTGTGTTAAGCCATCTCCTCTATAAGACTGTGTTAAGCCATCTCCTCTATAAGACTGTGTTAACATCTCCTCTATAAGACTGTGTTAAGCCATCTCCTTTATAAGACTGTGTTAAGCCATCTCTCTATAAGACTGTGTTAAGCCATCTCCTCTATAAGACTGTGTTAAGCCATCTCCTCTATAAGACTGTGTTAAGCCATCTCCTCTATAAGACTGTGTTAAGCCATCTCCTCTATAAGACTGTGTTAAGCCATCTCCTCTATAAGACTGTGTTAAGCCATCTCCTCTATAAGACTGTGTTAAGCCATCTCTCTATAAGACTGTGTTAAGCCATCTCCTCTATAAGACTGTGTTAAGCCATCTCCTCTATAAGACTGTGTTAAGCCATCTCCTCTATAAGACTGTGTTAAGCTATCTCTCTATAAGATTGTGTTAAGCTATCTCCTCTATAAGACTGTGTTAAGCCATCTCCTCTATAAGACTGTGTTAAGCCATCTCCTCTATAAGACTGTGTTAAGCCATCTCCTCTATAAGACTGTTTTAAGCCATCTCCTTTATAAGACTGTGTTAAGCTATCTCCTCTATAAGACTGTGTTAAGCCGTCTCTTGCTTTGATTGGTCTTAAACTGTCTCCTCCAATGAACCGTCTTAAGCCTTCTCCTCCACTGTATTTTGATCTTTTTAAGCCGTCTCTTTCACAGAATTGCCTAATGCCGTTTGTTCTACTGAAGTTGCCTCTTCCATAGAATATTAGGTATTTCTCTCTCTCATTTATAATACCTGGAGAGAGTTCCAGGGGTCAACGCCCCTGCGGCCCGGTGTGTGACCAGGCCTCTTGTTGGATCAGAGCCTGATCAACAAGGCTGTTACTGCTGCCAGCACGCAGTCCAACGTACGAACCACAGCCTGGCTGGTCAGGTACCGACTTTAGGTGCCTGTCCAGTGCCTGCTTGAAGACAGCCAGGAGTTTGTTGGTAATCCCCTGATGTATGCTGGGAGGCAGTTGAACAGTCTTGGGCCCCTGACACTTATTGTGTTGTCTCTCAACGTGCTAGTGGCACCCTGCTTTTCATTGGGGGATGTTACATCGCCTGCCGAGTCTTTGCTTTCGTAGGGAGTGACTCTCGTGTGCAAGTTTGGTACTAATCCCTCGAGAATTTTCCAAGTGTATATAATAAAGTATCTCTCCCGAATGCGTTCTAGGGAGTTACCTTATCGTAGAACTCAAGTAGATTTGTGACACAGGATTTCCCATCTCTGAAGCAGTGCTGATTGTCATGTAAGAGCCCAATCTTTTTAATGTGTTCCACCACTCTTCTCCTGATGATCTTTTTCCATGACTTTGCATACTATACAAGTCAGTGACACTGGTCTGTTGTTTAACGCTGCTTGTCTGTCTCCTTTCTTAAAAATTGGAACTACATTTGCTGTCTTCCACGCCTCAGGCAATTGCCCAGTTTCGATAGATTTACTGAAGACAGTTCCTCTGCTCCCTCTCTCAGTATTCATGGAGATATGTTATCTGGGCCTACCGCCTTTGAGGCATCTAGTTCACCTAGTAGTTTCTTCATCTCTACCTTGGTTATGTGTATTGTGTCCAGCACCTGCTGGTGCACCCTACCTCCATGATTTGCTGGAAACATTCCTGTCTCTATTGTAAATACTTCTTTAAATCTTGTGTTTAGTTCATCACATACTTCCTGGTCACTCTTTGTGAGCTCCCCTCCTTCTTTCCTCAGTCTGATTACCTGGTTCTTCACTGTTGTTTTTCTAATGTGACTGTATAACAACTTTGGTTCAGATTTGGCTCTTGATGCTATGTCGTTCTCGTACTGCCTCTGGGCCTCTCTCCTTATCCCAGCATATTCATTTCTGGTTCTTCTGCTCAACTCCTTGTTTTCTTGAGTCCTTTGCCTTCTATAACTTTTCCATGCTCTAGCACACTTTTCTTTGGCCTCCTTACACCTGCGTGTGTGTGTACTCACCTAGTTGAGGTTGCAGGGGTCGAGTCATAGCTCCTGGCCCCGCCTCTTCACTGGCCGCTACTGGGTCACTCTCCTTGCGCCATGAGCTTTATCATACCTCTTCTTAAAGCTGTGTATGGAACATGCCTCCACTATATCGCTTTTCAAACTATTCCACTTCCCGACCACTCTGACTGAAGAAATACTTCCTAACATCCCAGTGATTCATCTAAGTCTTCAAATTCCAACTGTGTTCCCTTGTTGCTGTGTCCCATCTCTGGAACATTCTGTCTCTGTCCACCTTGTCAATTCCTCTCAGTATCTTATATGTCCTTATCATGTCCCCTCTATCTCTCCTGTGTGTGTGTGTTGTGTGTACTCACCTAATTGTACTCACCTAATTGTGGTTGCAGGGGTCGAGACTCAGCTCCTGGCCCCGCCTCTGCGCTGCCCGCTACTGGGTATCTGCTCTCCCTGCTCCATGAGCTTTATCATAAATCGTCTTACAACTGTGTATGGTTCCTGCCTCCACTATGTCTTTCTCTAGACTATTCCACTTCCTGACTACTCTGTGGCTGAAGAAATGCTTCCTAACATACCTTTGACTCATCTGAGTCTTCAGCTTCCAGTTGTGTCCCCTTGTTTCTGTGTTCCCTCTCTGGAACATCCTGTCACTGTCTACCTTGTCGATTCCCCGCAGTATTTTGTATGTCGTTATCATGTCTTCTCTGACCCTTCTTTCCTCCAGTGTTGTTAGTCCTATTTCCCTCAGCCTTTCTTCATAGGACAGACCCCTGAGTTGTGGAACTAACCTTGTCGCAAACCTTTGCACTTTCTATAGTTTCTTTATGTGCTTGACCAGGTGTGGGTTCCAGACTGGTGCTGCATATTCTAGTATGGGCCTGACGTACACGGTGTACAGTGTCTTAAACGAGTCCTTGTTAAGGTAACGGAACGCTAATCTTAGGTTTGCCAGTCGCCCATATGCTGCCGCAGTTATCTGGTTGGTGTGTGCCTCCGGAAACGTGCTTGGCGTTATACTCACCCCAAGGTCTTTCTCCTTTTCCGAGGTTTGTAGCCTTTGTCCGCCTAGCCTGTACTCTGTCAGCGGTCTTCTTTGCCCTTCTCCGATCTTCATGACTTTGCATTTGGTGGGATTGAATTCGAGAAGCCATTTGCTAGACCAGATGTCAAGCTTGTCCAGGTCTGTTTGAAGTCCTGCTTGGTCCTCCTCCGATGTGATTCTCCTCATTAATTTCACATCATCTGCGAACAGAGACATTTCTGAGTCTATCCCATCTGTCATGTCATTTACATATACCAAGAATAACACTGGTCCTAGGACTGACCCCTGCGGAACGCCGCTCGGCGGTGCCCACTGTGATACCTCATCACGCACCATGACCCGTTGTTGCTTCCCTGTAGGTATTCCCTGATCCATTCAGTGCCCTTCCTGTTATACGTGCTGTTCTTCCACTTCTTTACTAATCTCATGTGAGGAACTGTGTCAAGCCTTCCTGCAGTCCAGGAAAATGCAATCAACCCACCCTCCTCTCTTGCCTTACCTCTGTTACTTTATCATAGAACTCTAGGAGGTTTGTTACACAGGATTTTCGTCCGGAATCCGTGCTGCCTGGTGTTTATTATCCTGTTCAGCTCGAGGTGCTCCACCATTCTTTTCCTGATGATTTTCTCCAGGACTTTGCACACTATACATGTAAGTGATACCGGCTATATTTTTAGTGCCTTTTTCTGTCTCCTTTTTAAAGATGGGGACCACGTTGGCCTTCTTCCATACCTCAGGTAACTGCCCATTTTCAAGGATGTGTTGAATATTATGGTAAGTGGCACACTCAGTACCTCAGCTCCTTCCCGAAGAACCCACGGGGAGATATTGTCGGACCCATCGCCTTTGAGGTATCATGGTCACTGAGTAACTGCTTCACCTCCTCCTCAGTTGTGTGTATGCCCTCTAGCACTTGATACATCCCTTGTTGGTGGGCACCCCATCCTGTCACCCAGCTGCCTTGCTTCCTCCACTGTGAATACTTCCCCTTAAACCTCAAGTTGAGCTCCTCACATACCTCTTGATCGTTACTTGTGAGTTCCCCATCTTCTCTCCTCAGCCTTATCACCTGGTCTTTAACTGTTGTCTTCCTTCTGATGTGACTGTACATTAGTTTCGGGTCGGACTTAACTTTCGATGCTGTCATTTTCGTACTGTTTCTGGGCTTCCCTCCGTACCTGTGCATACTCGTTTCTGGCTCTTCTACTAATCTCTTTGTTTACTTGGGTTCTTTGCCTTCTGTACCTTTTCCATTCTCTGACACTCTTGTGTGTGTGTGTGTGTGTATGTGTGTGTGTGTACTCACCTATTTGTACTCACCTATTTGTGGTTGCAGGGGTCGAGTCATAGCTCCTGGCCCCGCCTCTTCACTGATTGCTACTAGGTCCTCTCTCTCCCTGCTCCATGAGCTTTATCAAACCTCGTCTTAAAACTATGTATAGTTCCTGCCTCCCTAGTCGCTTTCTAGGCTATTCCACTTCCTGACAACTCTATGACTGAAGAAATACTTCCTAACATCCTTTGACTCATAGGCGTCTTCAACTTCCAATTGTGACCCCTTGTTTCTGTGTCCCCTCTCTGGAACATCTTGTCTCTGTCCACCTTATCTATTCCTCGCAGTATTTTATATGTCGTTATCATGTCTCCCTAACCCTCCTGTCCTCTAGTGTCGTCAGGCCGATTTCCCTTAACCTTTCTTCGTAGGACAATCCCCTTAGCTCTGGGACTAGTCTTGTTGCAAACCTCTGCACTTGTGTGTGTGTGTGTGTGAGTGTGTGTGCTCACCTAGTTGTGGTTGCAGAGGTAAAGTCATAGCTCCTGGCCCCGCCTCTTCACTGGCCGCTACAGGGTGACTCTTCCCTCTCCATGAGCTTTATCATACCTCTTCTTAAAGCTATGTATGGATTCTGCCTCTACTACATCACTTCCCAGACTATTCCACTTCCTGACAACTCTGTGACTGAAGAAATACTTCCTAACATTCCTGTGATTCATCTGAGTCTTCAACTTACAACTGTCCCCTTGTTGATGTGTCCCACCTCTGGAACATCCTGTCTCTGTCCACCTTGTCTATTTCTCTCAGTATTTTATAAGTCGTTATCATATCCTCCCTATTTCTCTTGTCCTCCAGTGTCGTCAGGTCGATTTCCCTTAACCTCTCCTCGTAGTCCGGGACTAGGCTTGTTGCAAATCTTTGCATTTTCTCTATCTTCCTTACATGCTTGACTAGGTGTGGGTTCCAAACTGGTGCTGCGTACTCCAATATTTGCCTGACGTACACAGTGTACAGGGTCCTGAACGAGTCCTTATTATGATATCGGAATGCTGATCTTAGGTTTGCTAGGCGCCCGTATGCTGCAGCAGTTATTTGGTTGATGTGCGCCTCCGGAGATGTGGCCGGTGTTATACTCACCCCATGATAATTTTCCTTGAGTGAGGTTTGTAGTCTCTGGCCCCTTAGAGCGTACTCCGTGTGCGGTCTTCTTTCCCCTTCCCCAATCTTAATGACTTTGCATTTGGTGGGGTTGAACTTCAGGAACCATTTGCTGGACCAT
The DNA here is from genome assembly GCA_009830355.1 of Cherax destructor. Taxonomy (NCBI): domain Eukaryota; kingdom Metazoa; phylum Arthropoda; class Malacostraca; order Decapoda; family Parastacidae; genus Cherax; species Cherax destructor. The sequence continues at coordinate 63,190 of WNWK01008391.1, read as the reverse complement.
GCCTGCAGCCTCTCCAGATCCCTTTATAATTCTGCCTGGTTCTCATCCGATTGAATTCTTCTCATCAACTTCACATCATCTGCAAACAGGGACACTTCGGAGTCTATTCCTTCCGTCATGTCGTTCACAAATACCAGAAACAGCACTGGTCCCAGGACTGACCCCTGTGGAACCCCGCTCGTCACCGGCGCCCACTCTGACACCTCACCACGCACCATGACTCGCTGTTGTCTTCCTGACAGGTATTCCCTGATCCTCTGTAGTACCTTCCCTGTTATCCCTGCCTGGTCATCCAGCTTTTGCACTAATCTCTTGTGTGGAACTGTGTCAAACGCCATCTTACAGTCCAAGAAAATGGAATCTACCCACCTCTCTCTCTCTTGTCTTACTGCTGTCACCCTGTCATAGAACTTCAGTAGGTTTGTGACACAGGATTTCCCATCCCTGAACTCATGCTTGCTGTCGTTGATGAGCTCGTTCCTTTCTAGGTGCTCCACCACTCTTCTGAAAATCTTCTCTATGACTTTGCATACTATACATGTTAGTGACACTCGTCTATAGTTTAGTGCTTCATGTCTGTCTCCTTTTTTTAAAAATCGATAACTACATTTGCTGTCTTCCATACCTCAGGTAGTCGCCCTGTTTCGACAGATGTGTTGAAGATTGTTGTTAGGGGTACACATAGCGCCTCTGCTCCCTCTCTCAGGACCCATGGAGAGATGTAATCTGGCCCCATGGCCTTTGAGGTATCTAGCTCGCTTAGCAGCCTCTTCACTTCTTCCTCAGTTGTATGTATTATGTCCAACACTTGATGGTGAACCCCGTCTCTCTGTCTTTCTGGAGTCCCTTCTGTCTCCACTGTGAACACTTCTTTGAATCTCATGTTGAGTTCCTCACATACTTCTCGGTCGTTTTTTGTGATCTGCCCTCCTTCCTTCCTCAGCCTGATTACCTGGTCCTTGACTGTTGTTTTCCTCCTGATGTGGCTGTACAACAGCTTCGGGTCAGATTTGGCTTTCGCTGCTATGTCATTTTCATATTGCCGTTGGGTCTCCCTTCTTTCCTGTGCATATTCATTTATGGCTCTCCGACTGCTGTCTTTATTCTTCTGGGTCCTTTGCCTTCTATACTTCTTCCATTGTCTAGTACACTTAGTTTTGGCCTCCCTACACCTTTGGGTGAACCAAGGGCTAGTTGTGGTTGCAGGGGTCGAGTTATAGCTCCTGGCCATGTGTGTGTGTGTGTACTCACCTATTTGTACTCACCTATTTGTGGTTGCAGGGGTCGATTCATAGCTCCTGGCCCCGACTCTTCACTGATTGCTACTAGGTGTGTGTGTGAGTGTGTGTGTGTGTGTGTGTGTGTGTGTGTGTGTGTGTGTGTGTGTATGTATGTGAGTGTGTGTGTGAGTGTGTGTACTTACATATTTGTGGTTGCAGTGGTCGAGACTCAGCTCCTGGCCCCGCCTCTTCACTGATCGCAACTAGATCCTCTCTCTCCCTGTTCCATGAGATTTATCATACCTCGTCTTAAAGCTATGTATGGTTCCTGCCTCCACTACATCACTTGCTAGACTATTCCACTTCTTAAAAACTCTATGACTAAAGAAATACTTCTTAACATCCCTTTGACTCATTTGAGTCTTCAACTTCCAATTTTGACCCCTTGTTTCAGTGTCCCATCTCTGGAACATCCTGTGTCTGTCCACCTTATCTATTCCACGCAGTATTTTGTATGTCGTTATCATGTCTTCCCTAACCCTCCTGTCTTCCAGTGTTGTCAGGCCGATTTCAGTTAACCTTTCTTCGTAAGACATTTCCCTTAGCTCTGGACCTAGCCTTGTTGAAAACCTATGCACTTTCTCTAATTTCTTGACGTGCTTGACGAGGTGTGGGTTCCAAACTGGTGCTGCATATTCAAGTATGGGCCTGACGTATATGGTGTACAGTGTCTTGAACGATTCCTTCCTGAGGAATCGGAACGCTATTCTCAGGTTTGCCAGGCGCCCATATGCTGCAGCAGTTATCTGGTTGATGTGTGCTTCCGGAGATGTGCTCGGTATTATACTCACCACAAGATCTTTCTCTGTCTGCGGTCTTCTTTGCCCTTCCCCGATCTTCATGACTTTGCATTTGGCTGGGTTAAATTCGAGGAGCCAGTTGCTGGACCACGCGTCCAGCCTGTCCAGGTCTCTTTGTAGTTCTGTCTGATCTTCGTCTGATTTAATTCTCCTCATTAACTTCACATCATCTGCGAACAGGGACACTTCTAAGTCTATCCCTTCCGTCATGTCATTCACATATACCAAGAATAGCACTGGTGCTAGGACTGACCCCTGTGGTACCCCACTCGTCACAGGCTCCCACTGTGATACCTCATCACGTACCATGACTCGTTGTTGCCTCCCTGTCAGGTATTCTCTGATCCATTGCAGTGCTCTTCCTGTTATACATGCCTGATCCTCTAGCTTCTGCACTAATCTCTTGTGAGGAACTGTGTCGAAGGTCTTCTTGCAGTCAAAGAAAATGAAATCAATCCTAGTTCTCTCCTGTCTTACTTCTGTTACTTTGTCATAAAACTCCAGAAGGTTTGTGACGCAGGATTTGCCTTCCATGAATTAGTGCTGGTTGTCGTTTATATTCTTGTTCCGTTCCAGGTGCTCCACCATTCTCCTGATAATCTTCTTCATGACTTTGCACACTATACACGTTAGTGACACTGGTCTATAGTTTAGTGCCTCGGTTCTGTCTCCTTTCTTAAAAAAGGGAACTACATTTGCCGTCTTCCATACCTCAGGTAGTTGCCCAGTTTCAAGGGATGTGTTGAAGATCGTGGTTAGTGGCACACACAACATCTCTGCTCCCTCTCTAAGGACCCACGGGAAGATGTTGTCCGGTCCCATCGTCTTTGAGTTATCAAGGTCACTGAGCAACTTCTTCACCTCCTCCTCAGTTGTTTGTACGTCATCCAACACTTGTTGGTATATTCCTTGTTGGTGTCCCACTCTGTTTTGTCTTCCCAGAGTCCTTCCTGTCTCCACTGTAAATACGTCCTTAAATCTCGTGTTGAGCTCCTCACAAACCTCTTGATAATTTCTTGTGAGTTCCCCACCTTCTTTCCTCAGCCTGATCACCTGGTCTTTGACTGTTGTCTTCCTCCTAATGTGACTATACAGCAGTTTCGGGTTAGACTTGACTTTCAATGCTATGTTGTTTTCGTACTGTCGCTGGGCCTCCCTTCTTATCTGTGCATACTCGTTTCTCGCTCTTCGAATACTCTCCTTATTTTCCTGGGTGTATGTGTGTGTGTGTGTGTGTGTGTGTGTGTGTGTGTGTGTGTGTACACCAGTGAAAGTTTTAGCAAGTCGAGCAGTGAGCAGTGAGCAGTGAGCAGTGCTGCCCTCCAGTATGTGAGTGTCTGTGTTACGTGACTGTCAGGTGAGTGTTGCTCGCTCCTGATGTTCCTTGTTCACCTTTTACGTATTGTAACTCCTTGTTGACCGTATACCTGGTATTGTTTCTTGTTCACCACCACACCCACTGTTGTTGTTCCTTTTTCACAACCACACCCACTGTTGTTGTTCCTTTTTCACAACCACACCCTCTGTTGTTGCTTGTTGTTCCTTGTTCACCACCACACCCACTGTTTTTGTTCCTTGTTCACCACCACACCCACTTTTGTTGTTCGTTGTTCCTTGTTCACCACCACACCCACTTTTATTGTTCGTTGTTCCTTGTTCACCACCACACCCACTGTTGTTCCTTGTTAACTACCACACCCACTGTTGTTCCTTGTTCACCACCACACAAACTGTTGTTGTTCGTTGACTCTTGTTCACTCCACACACACTGTTGTTCCTTGTTCACCACCACACCCACTGTTGTTGTTCCTTGTTCACCACCCACCCACTGTTGTTGTTCCTTGTTCACTACCACACCCACTGTTGTTGTTCCTTGTTCACCACCACACCCACTGTTGTTGTTCCTTGTTCACCACCACACCCACTGTTGTTCCTTGTTCACCACCACCCACTGTTGTTTCTTGTTCACCACCACACCCACTGTTGTTTCTTGTTCACCACCACACCCACTGTTGTTTCTTGTTCACCACCACACCCACTGTTGTTCCTTGTTCACTACACCACACTTGTCAAACGCCTCAGGTAAATTGTCACACAACAACTCCAGGTAATTATACTGGTTCATATATTGGTTTTTGGGAAGCACAATGAGTTCAGCAACACTCTGAGCACAGAAACACCCCTAAACCATGAGCGAGTCTGGGTGTTTGGTGTTCCCACAGGTGTAGCGTAGGTCTAGTGGGTCACTACCTCTGGGCCGGTACACATGTCCCCCACGGTTACAGGTGACGGTGAAGGTTGCTTCATCTCTCCAAAGTACTTCAGAACACTGCTGAGGAGTCCAATGAAGATATTTCTTTGCATAATTCAGCCTACGTTTCTAATGTGGCTTGGAGAGGATCAGTTTCTTAACCTGGCGGTGACTACTGTAGCCCAGTTCTGACACACGTCTGTTAACAGTTCTTATAGACACCTATGAGAGAAGATGTGGGTTCTTTTCTTTCAATTCACTAGAAGTTATCTTAGGTGTACTCTCTAACTGCTTCTTTAACACAGTTAAGGTACGAACAGATGTTTTCTTCGAGGGGCCAGGCCGAGGTTTGGCAGACGGTAACTCGACACCGCCACCAGCCTTGAAACGCTGCACCCAGTTCCTCACTGAACACTCACACACACCAACATTCTCCACTATTTTTTTTTTCCGTCTGGTGCCCAGCTTTGTGAAGCCCTATGTTTTGAGATATAGTTTCAGGTGTTAAAGACTTCCTTTTACCCATAATCAAACATGTACAGCCCCAAAACCAAAGTGAACACCGGACAAAAGATGGGGCGGATGAGAGACAAAAGTGCAACACTTCCTCTCACCACAGCAGCCACGTGAAGACTGAGGAGTCACTATGGAGTGTGGCGGCATAATGCACTGACGAAAAAAGAACCCCTTGTATGGGCCTTTGATTTTCGTCACGGCACTATGCCGGGGCGCACACCCGACTAGCTCTGTGTATTAAAAGACAAGAACACCAACAAAATATCCTTTTTAGAAAGCATAACAGCCTTGTATAACAGGTGCGAAAATAAAATAGATGGTTTGGATGGGGCTGTCTTGGAGGACAGTGCACCAGAGGGTGCTGGTGTTGTCCTGGAGGACAGTGCACCAGAGGGTGCTGGTGTTGTCCTGGAGGACAGTGCACCAGAGGGTGCTGGTGTTGTCCTGGAGGACAGTGCACCAGAGGGTGCTGGTGTTGTCCTGGAGGACAGTGCACCAGAGGGTGCTGGTGTTGTCCTGGAGGACAGTGCACCAGATGGGGCTGGTGTTGTCCTGGAGGACAGTGCACCAGATGGGGCTGTTTTTTTCCTGAAGGACAGTGCACCAGAAAGCCTCTTGTTATGCTGAACATTTCCCGCAAATTAGGTCAGTTTTGTCCCAGGATGCGACCCACACCAGTCGCCTAACATCCAGGTACCCATTTTAAACTGGTGGGTGAACAGGGACAGCAGATGTCTTATGGAAACACGTCCCTAATGTTTTCCAGCCGTACCGGAGGAGATTCGAACTCCGGACCTCAGTGTGTGAGCTGAGTGCGCTGAGTGCGCTAGCGATCGAGCACTGACGTCCGTACATGGGCTGTAGGCAGTGGAGAAACAGACAAAAATACACCAGTAGTAATGCAGCCACAAAAAATCCTGGCAAAGAAAAATCCATTCTATGCAAATTCTATGCCTAGGGTATCAGCAGTCTTGGTATAACTGAAAACAGTGCAACATCCACTTTTGACCAACCCCAAAATGCCGCACCCACATGACAACTGGAGGTTGCAACACTTCTCCTTGTAACTTATTTTACTCCAAAATGTGTCATTCGTCAGTCCCTGAAAGACAAAGCTACTATATATACTGTCAGGCACACCAACTAAAGGGGACCAAAAAGTACAGATCACCCAGAACAATGAAAACAAGAGAGTGGAGCCAAAACCTCTCCAGAGAAGGTTTTTAGTGCCAGGAAGGAAAAAAGACTGGCAAGAAATGACAGAAATCCTACACCAGCTGAAAACACTTTTGGAGTGGAGGGGCAATCATTGGCCTCCACTCCAGAACAACAGATATTAATACCATCAAACAAACCCCCCTAAATTCCATCAATATGACGACATTTATCTCTGCAAACATACAGGGTCTAAAGCCATCAATAAACAACAAAATACCTTACATCAAGGACTGCTCATGGAGTCAAATGCAATGTCTGCGGCTTTCACTGAAACTCACATAAAGGATCATTTTGACAACGAACTATGGATCCCAGGTTATAAATTATTTAGGCAACAAGGCGGGGTTTACCTACACGTCACAGTGTCGCTTATTTGCTCAGAACTACTAAACACCTCAAATGATGTAGTTGAAGTTTTGGTAGTAAAGATAAAAAACAAACATTGTGATTGTGATTGTATACAAGTCTCCGGATGCAAAGTCCCAGCAATTCCAGGAACAGCTTTTGAAAATTGACCACTGTCTGGAAAATCTCCCAATTTCTGCCCCGAACATCTTCCTACTGGGAGATTTCAACTTGAGATACCTAAAATAGAGGAGTGTAGCAAATAATGTTTTACCACAGATCACCCCAGGAGGCAGCTCAGATGAAAACACACACCACACGAACTATTAAATCTCTGCGCCAAATTCACCTTAAACCAGCAAATATTGGAGCCTACAAGACTAGAAAATACACTGGACCTCATCTTCACTAACAACAACGATCTGATATGTAATATAACCTATCAAAACAATACACTCAGATCACAACATTATATAGGTACAGACTTGAGATGTATCGGATGTGAAAATTTAGTTATCCGCGAATGCAGATGTGTATGAGGATGTCTTACTTATTTTGCGGATTTTGCAAAATGCAGATGCGGATATCTGTTTATAGTGAAATGCGGATGCGGATGTAAGAAATTGTGCGAATGTTCCGCGGATGCTGATGCGGATATCCGATACATCTTTAGTGCAGACATGTATGCACAGGGCTTCTGACCAGCAAATGTGATAAGTTATGAGGGTGCCTTCACAAAATTCAACTTCAATAACAAATACAATGGGATCAAGTCATCCATGTCCTAAATGAACTAAGCTGGGAAGATATCCTAAGCAACACGGATCCAAACCTTTGCCTAGAAAAAAATAACTCTGTGTGGTTCTTGAGGTCTCTTCAAGGCACATTCCATTAGGAAAAAGAAAGAGAAAATGTAAACTAGAAAGAGAGAGACGCAAAGAATCACAGAGTTGCTGAGAGAAACCAGTATATCTGAAATACGAATGGAAACACTGGTCAAAGAAGCAGCAAATATTGAACTTAAGCTTATGAATCTTACAGGAGACAAGAATCTCAGGAAGAACTAAAAGCGATCAATGAAATTGAAAGAAATCCAAAATATTCTTCTTATATGCCAAATCTATGGCAAAAAAAACATAAAAAATTGGACCCCCGCTTAGACGAGATGGTACTTACACAGATGACAGCATAGAGTTAATTTTTAGTTTAATATCTTTATTATGCACCCCATACCCATCCTGTGGGCGGTGTGACAGCAAAGAAAAGAGTGAGATACTAAAGTCTCAATATGACTCAGTGAGCCGTTAACCAGACTAAGGGCCGACAACCTAAATTATTTTTTTATGACCGAGACTCAAAATTGGGTCATTTAAAAATCTCTGATATTATCCTAACACCAAAAAACTTAGAAAAGGCGATTAATGACATGCCCATGTACTCTGCCCCAGGCCAAGACTCGTGGAACTCTATGTTCATCAAGAACTGCAAGACGGGCTGTCATGTGCCTTCAGCATTCTATGGAGAGGGAGCATGGACACAGAAGTCATCCCAGTCACAAAGGTGACAGTAAAGCAATTGCAAAGAACTACAGTGTTCTCATCGAAGACACTACAAGACTCCAAGCAGACATCAACCAAATCTTTAAATGGGTCATAGAAAACAATATGAAGTTCAATGAAGAGAAATTTCAACTACTCAGATATGGAAAACTTTAGGAAATTAAAACTTTATCAGAGTATAAAACAAATTCTAACCACACAATAGAGCGAAAAACTAATGTGAAGGACCTGGGAATGATAATGTCAGAGGATCTCACCTTCAAAGACAACAACAATATTTACCTCATCTGTTAGAAAAAATGATAGGATGGATAATGAGAACCTTCAAAACAAGGGCCACCAAGCCCATGATTATTTTCTTCAAATCGCTTGTTCTCTCTAGGCTGGATACTGAAGTACACTAACTGCCCCCTTCAAGGCAGGCGAAATTGCTGACCTGAAGAATGTGCAGAGGACTTTTCCAGGACACATAAGTACGATAAAGCACCTAAATTACTGGGAACAGTTGAAGTCCCTGGATTTGCATTCCCTGGAATACAGGCGAGAAAGATACATGATAATATACACTTTGAAAATCCTAGAGGGATTAGTACCAAACGTGCACACTAAAATCACTCCCAACAAAAGCAAAAGATTTGGCAGGAGATGCAACATTCCCCAATGAAAAGCAGGGGCGCCACGAGTATACTAAAAGACAACACAATAAGTGTCACGGGCCCAAGACTGTTTAACTGCCTCCCAGCATACATAAGGGGGATTACCAATAGACCCCTGGCTGTTTTCAAGAAGGCGCTGGACAGGCTACTAAAGTCAGTTTATGTCGGTTTACGTACGGCCAGCAGTAACAGTCTGGTTGATCAGACCGTGATCCACCATTCAGCCTTTCCTAGGTCGACCTCTATCCCGCCTTTCCTCCACTACAGATTTATACACTCTTGAAGTCATTCTATTTTGTTCCAAGCTCTCTACATGTCCGAACCACCTCAACAACCCCTCCTCAGCCCTCTGGATAATGGTTTTGGTAATCCCACACCTCCTCCTAATTTCCAAACTACGAATTCTCTGCATTATATTAACACCACACATTGCCCTCAGACATGACATCTCCACTGCCTCCAGCCTTCTCCTCGTTGCAACATTCACCACCCATGCTTCACACTCATATGAGAGCGTTGGTATAACTATTCTCTCATACCTTCCCCTCTTTGCTTCCATGGACAAAGTTCTTTAGCCTAATAGATCTAAATATATTTTAGATAAGTTTACAATAATTTAATAATAAAAAAACAATTAAATATATTTCTTTCGTTAGATTCAGAATAATTTTTGAGTAATTACTGCATACACAAATTTTCGCTTGCCTTATTCGGCAAGAAGAGCGTTGCTATATAAGCCAAAATAGCAGGTTTTACCTGTTCGGCACGACATGATATATCTAAACATATAACGTCTCAGTGTCCTGATGACTCAGTAGAGTATGTTTCCCTACACCTGCTGCCACTGTTCACCTAGCAGTAAGTAGGTACCTGGGTGGTAATCACCTTTCAGGTGGTGTCCCTTTTCACCTAACAGTATGTAGGTACCTTGGTGTTAGTTACCTTAAACCTGTTGTCCCTGGTCACCTAGCAGTAAGTAGGTACTAAGGTTTTAGTTGCCTTACACCTGCAACTGTTCACCTAGTAGTAGTCACTTTACACCTGCTGCTACTCTTTACCTAACAGTAAGTAGCTAAATTTTACCTAGTAGTAAATAGGTACCTGAGCGATAGCCGGTTTTCACTTTCTGTCACTGTTCTCCTACCAATAAGTAGGTACCTGGGTGTTAGTCACCTTACACCTACTGCCACTCTTCTCCTAGCAGATAGTAGGCATCTGGGTTTTACTTACCTTACATCTTCTGTCCCTTACATCGCCTTGATAAAGCTCCTGGAGAGCGAAACGTTGCCACAATAAAATGTCATATTAGTTGCATTTGTGTCCTTTTACTTAACATATTGTCCTTGTTCGCCTAGTAGTCAGTAGGTACTTGGCTGTCACTTTACACCTCTTGAAACTGCTCACCTACGAGTAAGTAGGTACCTGGTAAAGGGTATCTCACTAGTACTTGTGACGCTGACGTAACACACCACACAACTAGTACTTGTGACGCTGGCGTAACACACCACATAACTAGTACTTGTGACGCTGGCGTAACACACCTCACAACTAGTACTTGTGACGCTGGCGTAACACACCTCACAGCTAGTACTTGTGACGCTGACGTAACACACCTCAAAGCTAGTACTTGTGACGCTGGCGTAACACATCTCACAACTAGTACTTGTGACGCTGACGTAACACACCTCACAGCTAGTACTTGTGACGCTGTCGTAACACAACACACAACTAGTACAAGTGACGCTAGCGTAACTCAACACACAACTAGTACTTGTGGCGCTGGCGTCACACACCTCACAACTAGTACTTGAGACGCTGGCGTAACACACGACATAACTAGCACTTGTGACGCTGGCGTAACACACCACACAACTAGTACTTGTGACGCTGGCGTAACACACTCACAACTAGTACTTGTGACGCTGGCGTAACACATCTCACAACTAGTACTTGTGACGCTGACGTAACACACCTCACAGCTAGTACTTCGTGACGCTGTCGTAACACAACACACAACTAGTACAAGTGACGCTAGCGTAACTCAACACACAACTAGTACTTGTGGCGCTGGCGTCACACACCTCACAACTAGTACTTGAGACGCTGGCGTAACACACGACATAACTAGCACTTGTGACGCTGGCGTAACACACCACACAACTAGTACTTGTGACGCTGGCGTAACACACCTCACAACTAGTACTTGTGACGCTGGCGTAACACACCACATAACTAGTACTTGTGACGCTGGCGTAACACACCTCACAACTAGTACTTGTGACGCTGGCGTAACACACCACACAACTAGTACTTGTGACGCTGGCGTAACACACCACACAACTAGTACTTGTGACGCTGACGAAACACACCACACAACTAGTACTAGTGATGCTGGCGTAACACACCTCACAACTAGTACTTGTGACGCTGGCATAACACACCACACAACTAGTACTTGTGACGCTGGCGTAACACACCTCACAACTAGTACTTGAGACGCTGGCGCAACACACCACATAACTAGCACTTGTGACGCTGGCGTAACACACCACACAACTAGTACTTGTGACGCTGACGTAACACACCACACAACTAGTACTAGTGATGCTGGCGTAACACACCTGACAACTAGTACTTGTGACGCTGACGTAACACACCACACTAGTACTAGTGATGCTGGCGTAACACACCTGACAACTAGTATTTGTGACGCTGGCGTAACACACCACACAACTAGTATTTGTGACGCTGACGTAACACACCACACTAGTACTAGTGATGCTGGCGTAACACACCTGACAACTAGTACTTGTGACGCTGGCGTAACACAACTAGTACAAGTGACGCTGGCGTCACACAACACACAACTAGTACAAGATTCTACAACAATATAGCTACCAGTCACACATTGTTACCAATAGTACAAGTGTTCATTGTTGTACCAGTAAGGTTCACTGAACCCTTGAAGGAAAGTGTAAACAAAGTGATGTAGTGAAACACCATCTGCTGTGTCTCAGTCATTACCTCATTTTCCCTTTTGCCTCATTCTCTTTTGGTGGTTATTTTCCTGATATAACTGTAGTGAAAGTTACCAGATGATTTTTCATAGTATTATTTTTATTTAATTTTCTTTGTACTGTGGCTGCAGGGGTCACGTTAGCTCCTGGCACCTCCTCTCCACCGACAGCTACTGGTTTCTGTCTCCTGGCTGCGTTAGCCGTATCGTGACTATTCTTTAAACTATATATGTATCCTGCCTCAGTCTCGGTCATTCCACTTTCTGACCACTCTAAGGCTAAAGAAGTATTTCCTAACATCCTGTGATTCATGTGTATTTTTTAACATCCGAGACCCACTTCTGAAACAGACTCGCCCTGTATACCCTCTCGTGTCCTCTAGATATTTCGTTCGTCGTAAATCCTGTCATCTCTGGTTCTTTTTCAGTTTCTTCACACTCTTCCTCAGATGCGGGTTCCATACTGGTGCTGCATACTCCAAGATGGTCCCAACATATGTCGTGTATAGGGTCGTGAATGCTTCCTTGCTGAAGTTCCTGAAAGCTACCCTTTAATTCGTCCGCCCAGTGTTTGCTGCAGCGGTTACTGAAGTGGATGTCTGCCTCAAGTGACAGTTGTGTAACCATGCTCACCACCAGCACCGTCTCCTTCAGGAAGGTTGGCAGCCACTGTCACGCGAGTCTGTGATTACTGAGAACTCTCCTGCTTTATTAACTGCAACAACCACCCCTTTTAGTGATACTTTCAGTAATACTTCGAAAAAAAGTAAATATCAGTAAATTTTTAAAGATATGCAAAGTTTATAAGGAATTTGTAAGTCAGTGTAAGTTTACAATCTGCGTGAACATGGTAGACACATGTACAACATCTGGGAATCTTTACTGTAGACGTTTCGCCATCCAGTGGCTTTATTAATACAAATTCAAGAACATAATTGGAAGACAGAAGAACTATATACAAAAGATGAGGTAATCAGTCCCTCAGTCTTGGAGTTGGTGAAGAGTACTATAGTCGTGTAGAGTCTGAAGCAGAGGCATGCAAGTAGTAGGTTCACCGGTGCTCTCCCGACCCGAGGCTTTTCCAGATGGTGACCCAGCTAGCAGAGGCACTGGTGTCAAGTGAGGGACAGGCAGCAGACGAAGACATTGTTGCTGGTAGGTGGGACTTTCTGGTGGAAGTAGGTCGTACCCGAGGGACGGGCCAAGTAGTTAAGATGGTTTTGCAGATGTCCTCTCAACCAAGATTCCATGATGTTGCAGTGTCTGACAAGTTATATATGTATTGCATGCAATATCGACTACATGAAGAATTAGAAACATGTGCAACATCTGGGCATCTTTATTGCAGAAGTGAAGATACAAGAATATACTTTGTTAGTATGTTCCTGTTGCAGGTTGGTTGTTGCTGGAGGTTGATTGCTGATGCAAGTTGGTTGTTGCGTAGGTTGGTTGCTGCTGCAGGCTGGTTGCTGCTGGAGGTTGGTTGCTGCTGGAGGTTGGTTGCTGGTTGGTTGCTGCTGCAGGTTGGTTGCTGCTTCAGGTTGGTTTCTGCTGCAGGTTGGTTGGTGCTGCAGGTTAGTTGCTGGTGCAAGTTGGTTGCTGCTGTAGGTTGGTTGTTGTTGCAGGTTGGCTGCTGTTGTTGCATTTTAATTGCTGCTACAAATTGCTTGCTAGTGTTGTAGGTTGATTGCTGTTGCAGGTTGGTTGGTGCTGCAGGTTAGTTGCTGGTGCAAGTTGGTTGCTGTTGCAGGTTGTTTGCTGCTGCAGGTTGGTTGATCTTTGCAAGTTGTTTACTGCTGTAAGATTATTTAAGTACAGGTTCACATAATTACAATTATCAAACACAGAAACACATGTGTAAATTACCTAGATGACCCAGAAAAGTCCTACATTGTGACTTATGTCCACTGGGATCCTTATAATATCTTAATATTTAAAGACTAGCTGTAAGATGTAGTTGAAATAACTCACACTTGTTCCCTTAAAAATAACTCAGTTGTGTGAAAATCAATTACAATAAAAGATGTACAATAGGAATGAAGTGAACTGAGTTATTAACATGAACATTAAAGAGAGGATCAGCTTACAATAACAGGTACACGAATGTTAACTATGCAAGAAATCATTCTCCTCCCTTTCTGTAGCTTCATTCATTAGGTACCTTTTAGCACTCTTTCTGAACTGGCTCCTGGTAGGACAGGCTTTAACATGTGCAGGCAATCCGTTCCTCCCTTCTATTACTGTACAGAAAAGGTGTTTGAGGCCTGACACTTACTGCAGGTACTACAAAATTGTGATCACTTTCCCAGGTTTGGTTCCTAACCTTGACAAACTTGGCAGCAAGATGTTCTAAACATTGTCTCTGAGCAGTTTTATAATCATGATTTAGCTTCAGTTGGTTTACTCTGTCTTCAACAATCAGAATATCCAGTTGCTGTAATTCATCCTGGCCAGTATGCTCTCTTAGACCCAGGTCCAGGATGAATCTCACCATTTTGTTTTGGGTGATTTGCAGTCTGACTTTCAGTTTTTTGTTAAAGCAAAATACCATGAAGAACAAGAGTAATCTATATAACATTGTATAAGAGCTAGACATAGGGTCCTGCCAGCCTCAGTAGGTAAACACTGTGCATATCTATAGATAAATTTTATCCTGGCATTCGCTTTTATTCACTAAATTGTTCCCTCTAATTCTCCAGACATGCTCGGGTCAAAGGAATTCCCAGATATTTCACTGAGAATACTGAAGTGATGGGTTTCATATTACACTGGACATTAAATGTTTTTACCTTTTTCAATTTACTTTTCTGTTTTCCCGAAGTGTAGCAATAGTTTGTTGTCTATTAACCACTTGATGCAGGACTCTTAGTTATAGTGATAATACATTAGCTATATCTTGTGGGTCTTTACCCGAGACTAACACAGCATTGTCGTCTGCATACAACAGTAAAGGGCCCAGAATACCTTGAGGAACCCCACATGTTTTCTGCAAAGGTTCTGATTTTTGTGTTGTTAATCTTGACAATTTGTTTCCTGTTGCTAAGGCAGGACATAAACCACTCTACAGAGCCTATGACGATAGCTTGTAGTTTCTTACATAATATATTGTGGTTAACTGCGTCGAATGTCTTTTGCAAGTATAAGGTCAGCCTTCCTCTGAGATTCCCTAGCGAGCGACATTTGAATTCTCAGATAGTCCATCAGATTAATTAGCCTCATTATGCGAGATATTCAGAGTTACTTAAAGTTTACAGACTTCTTTCCCAGTCCTTGTCATTAATGGTATGGGCTCTCAGAACAACGCAGACTTTATATAACTGTTGTGAATACAGTCAGATGGGTGACTAATGAAGGCATCTTAAACTGCGAAACACGCACACACCTTTCACTGCGAGGGTCAGTAGTGCAAGTACCTTGTATGTATTTCTGACATTGGATACATCACAAGGGGTTAGGTACGAAACCTTAATTCTCAACACGAAGCTAATGCAAATATAGTCTGGGAAAGTTACTTTACCAAACGTCGGTCAAAATAAAAGACTCCTCTTTGGTAGACCTTCAGCAAATTCGGTAATGTTGAAGAATAAAATACGTGAAGCACTTGTGTGTCTGCAGTGCCGAAACATTTAGCCTGCAAACAGACTTCTTCAGTCAAATACAGGCGAGTACAACACTTGAGATAGTAGAAGTAGAAGTAGTTTGGAAGTGATCAGTATATGAACCTTGGTAGGAGGGATCAGTCCCACAAGCCTTGAAGAACTGAGTGTCTCCTACCAAGGCTGACTGACTGGTCACATCAAAACTATTGCTACTCCATACAGTGTTATACTAACATGTTTCCGACTGAAGAAATTTATCGTTAAGACAAAACATTTCGCTAATAGATACCCAAGTGAAGCACTTGTTTTATTCTTCAACTTATAAGAGTAATATACATGGCGTACCAATAATAACATGAAATTTGATCAGGAGTTGACTTCCTAATCCTTAAATTCACTAAACATCATCCATGTTCCCTAGCTCCTTCAAATAGATAACAGGAAGACAGCGTAACCAAGGTCAGGCAAGTGAGGAACAGGATGAACAGGAAGACAGCGTAAACAAGGTCAGGCAAGTGAGGAACAGGATGAACAGGAAGACAGCGTAACCAAGGTCAGGCAAGTGGAGGAACAGGATGAACAGGAAGAGGAAGACAAGAGAGGATTTATAAACACAAACAGTCGTAGCGCTAGAAACAAAATGAAAGAGTAAAAATTAGTATTTGCCATAACTGAGACGTGGTTTATTATGATGAATCAAAACGTGCCTGCGACACGTGCCTGCGACACGTGCCTGCGACACGTGCCTGCGACACGTGCCTGCGACACGTGCCTGCGACACGTGCCTGCGACACGTGCCTGCGACACGTGCCTTCGACACGTGCCTGCGACACGTGCCTGCGACACGTGCCTGCGACACGTGCCTGCGACACGTGCCTCCGACACGTGCCTGCGACACGTGCCTCCGACACGTGCCTGCGACACGTGCCTGCGACACGTGCCTTCGACACGTGCCTGCGACACGTGCCTGCGACACGTGCCTCCGACACGTGCCTTCGACACGTGCCTGCGACACGTGCCTGCGACACGTGCCTGCGACGTGCCTGCGACGTGCCTCCGACACGTGCCTTCGACACGTGCCTGCGAAACGTGCCTGCGACACGTGCCTCCGACACGTGCCTCCGACACGTGCCTCCGACACGTGCATTCGACACGTGCCTGCGATACGTGCCTGCGACACGTGCATGCGAAAAGTGCTCTCATTTTCTGCTGAGTCGATGATGCCTGTTACAGGTACATGTACATGTATAATGCTTCCCCGTGAATCTTTTTTCAAAAATTTATTTACATATATTGTTTACATATATTATTTACCTCATTCATTCTAATCTTTCATCATGTTTATGCAGTTTATTTTCTCTTCTCACTTCACTCATAAATTCTCATCATATTGACGTGTATTATTTCTTTACAGATTTTTTCATGACTAACTAATACATAATGAAGTGGACATTACCTTCCTGCAATGTTGCCTTCTTCATGGTGCTGCTGGTGCTGCCTCGCTCCGTCGTCACCTCCGTCATCACACCCGCTATACAGGTGTCTCCCGGCAGCGTCGGGGCGTCGGAGGGCAGCCGCCCATTGATTAAAATTGTCGCAGACAAGAGAAGGCAGTTGGCCCAAGGCTCTGGCGCCAGCATCAACGACTACATCCAGTATGGTGAAGCTTTCATCCAGAGTGGTGGTGGCGCTGTTGGTGTTGTTGGAGGTGTTGGAGGTGTTGGAGGTGTTGGAGGTGGCCAGCTGGTGACCCACTATGAAACAATCACCATCACACAGACCAGCTACCAGCAGGTCAGTAGTGGTGGAAGTGGTCAGCTAGTGAACTACTGTCAAACATTCACAATCACACATTTACTAGCTTTCTACCAGCAGGTGTGTATGTGTATGTGTGTTCACAGAGTTGTGTTTACGGGGGTTGAGTCACCGCTCCTGGAGTGGTTTCTTATTAACACGAACTGAGTTTTCTGGAAAAATAAACACGCAAGCAGTATAATGTGATCGCATTATACTCTTTGTGGTTATTTTTCCATCGTGTCGGTATTCTATACCATTTAATTCCACAACTATTCTATAACCCTGGTTACAGACCGGGCCGCGGGGGCGTTGACCCCGGAACTCTCTCCAGGTAAACTCCAGGTAACCAGCCTCTTGTGTTCAAAAGTAGTAATTTTGATGAGCAGGTTTGGGACCAATTCCTTCAGTATTTTCCAAATGTTGATTATGAGGTATCTTTCTCCCCTACGTTCTAAGGAGTAAAAGTCTTGGCACTTCAAAGTTAGATGATTAAATGAGTTAATAACAGTTGAGAAGGGGACTGAACCTTTAATAATGACTACGTTATCTGTGAGGGAGTGTAGACCATGCTAGTAACTGAGTGTGAGTGTAGACCATGCTACTACCTGAGTGTGGGTGTAGACCATGCTAGTACCTGAGTGTGAGTGTAGACCATGCTAGTACCTGAGTGTGAGTGTAGACCATGCTACACCGTGAGTGTGAGTGTAGACCATACTACTACCTGAGTGTGAGTGTAGACCATGCTAGTAACTGAGTGTGAGTGTAGACCATGCTACTACCTGAGTGTGGGTGTAGACCATGCTAGTACCTGAGTGTGAGTGTAGACCATGCTAGTACCTGAGTGTGAGTGTAGACCATGCTACACCGTGAGTGTAAGTGTAGACCATACTACTACCTGAGTGTGAGTGTAGTCAGTACCACCTGTGCGTGACAGGTGGTACTACCAGTGTGAGTGTACTCAGTACCACCTGTGCGTGACAGGTGGTACTACCAGTGTGAGTGTACTCAGTACCACCTGTGCGTGACAGGTGGTACTACCAGTGTGAGTGTAGTCAGTACCACCTGTGCGTGACAGGTGGTACTACCAGTGTGAGTGTAGTCAGTACCACCTGTGCGTGAGAGGTGGTACTACCAGTGTGAGTGTAATCAGTACCACCTGTGCGTGACAGGTGGTACTACCAGTGTGAGTGTAGTCAGCACCACCTGTGCGTGACAGGTGGTACTACCAGTGTGAGTGTAATCAGTACCACCTGTGCGTGACAGGTGGTACTACCAGTGTGGTGTAATCAGTACCACCTGTGCGTGACAGGTGGTACTACCAGTGTGAGTGTAGTCAGTACCACCTGTGCGTGACAGGTGGTACTACCAGTGTGAGTGTAGTCAGTACCACCTGTGCGTGACAGGTGGGACTACCAGTGTGAGTGTAGTCAGTACCACCTGTGCGTGACAGGTGGTACTACCAGTGTGAGTGTAGTCAGTACCACCTGTGCGTGACAGGTGGTACTAACAGTGTGAGTGTAGTCAGTACCACCTGTGCGTGACAGGTGGTACTACCAGTGTGAGTGTAGTCAGTACCACCTGTGCGTGACAGGTGGATCTCACTTAACACAGTAAACTTCTCGCGAGAAAGTTGACATATTTCTTCCTCTTATTCGTGTATTATGGTTGTATTATGGTTGTATTATGGTTGTATTGTGGTGTATTATGGTTGTATTATGGTTGTATTATGGTTGTATTATGGTTGTATTGTGGTGTATTATGGTTGTATTATGGTTGTATTATGGTTGTATTATGGTTGTATTATGGTGGTATTATAGTTGTATTATGGTTGTATTATGGTTGTATTATGGTTGTATTATGGTTGTATTATAGTTGTATTATAGTTGTATTATGGTTGTATTATGGTTGTGTTATGGTTGTGTTATGGTTGCATTATGGTTGTATTATGTTTGTATTATTGTTGTATTATAGTTGTATTATGGTTGTATTATGGTTGTATTATGGTTGTATTATGGTTGTATTATGGTTGTATTATGGTTGTATTATGGTTGTATTCTGGTTGTATTATGGTTGTATTATGGTTGTATTATGGTTGTATTATGGTTGTATTAAGGTTGTATTATGGTTGTATTCTGGTTGTATTATGGTTGTATTATGGTTGTATTATGGTTGTATTATGGTTGTATTATGGTTGTATTATGGTTGTATTATGGTTGTATTATGGTTGTATTTTGGTTGTATTATGGTTGTATTATGGTTGTATTATGGTTGTATTATGGTTGTATTATGGTTGTATTATGGTTGTATTCTGGTTGTATTATGGCTGTATTATGGTTGGCAAGAAGCGAAAAAGTGAAAAAATTTCAATAACTTTTAATTTTCAGTAAAGAATCTTCTTACTGAGAGTCTTGTAATTATTATTATTATTATTGGTATTGTTATTATTGATATTATTAATATTATTAGTATTATTACTAGTATCATTATCATTATTATTATCTTAAGTATCTTAATGTCTATAAATTGGTTATACTTAGGTATATATACTCTGATGATTATGATGATACAGGTGGAGGTGACCAGAACCATCACTGACACCAGCATCAGTTACATCACTCACTGCACCACTGAGTACATCACTTATGTAAGTACCATCACTGACACCAGCATCAGTTACATCACTCACTGCACCACTGAGTACATCACTTATGTAAGTACCATCACTGACACCAGCATCAGTTACATCACTCACCGCACCACTGAGTACATCACTTATGTAAGTACCATCACTGACACCAGCATCAGTTACATCACTCACTGCACCACTGAGTACATCACTTATGTAAGTACCATCACTGACACCAGCGTCAGTTACATCACCCACCACACCACTGAGTACATCACTTATGTAAGTACCATCACTGACACCAACATCACTTACATCACTCACCGCAGTACTGAGTACATCACTTATGTAAGTACCATCACTGACACCAGCATCAGTTACATCACTCACTGCACCACTGAGTACATCACTTATGTAAGTACCATCACTGACACCAGCGTCAGTTACATCACCCACGCACCACTGAGTACATCACTTATGTAAGTACCATCACTGACACCACCATCAGTTACATCACCCACCGCACCACTGAGTACATCACTTATATAAGTATAACCCAGGTTCTCGTGAGTCCACCCTGTTACTACAACAATACGCGCTCTCTTATATACGTATGTGTTGCCGTGTAGGTTAAACTGGGCTATTACCAAGAACTCATTCAAATTTAAGTATTTTCTAAAAGTTTCTCTTATACTTTTAAAGATATTTTTATTTTCATTTATGTTAATGTAAAAATTATTAATTTTGTAAAGAAAAAAAATCTTAGAAAATTTACCTAACCTTATTATAACAAGCGCAATTTAATTTAGTCTAATCCAACTAAATATATTTTAGATAAGTTTACAATAATTTAATTATAAATAAACTTTATTAAATGTATTATTTTCGTTAGTTTCAGAATGATTTTTGCGAAATTGTTGCATACACAAACTTTCGCTTGCCATATTCGGTAAGAATAGTGTTGCTATTTAAGCCAATATTGTCGCTTTTAATTTTTTTTTTTTTTTTTTTTTTTTTTTTTTTTTTTTTAAGAAATTGTTATAATTGACCATAATTTTTAAAGTGGTGGACCGGTAATCCAGCGGAAGGCCTCGGTCAGATGACCAAAGCTCCAACGGCGGGTCATCATCTGACTAAGACCCGCGTCAGGAAACACTTGTCCTGTGTCCTGACGAACCTTACCTAACCTAAGAGTAAGGTGATGAAGGTATCAAACGATTTAAATAAAGACAAATTGGATATCACATTGGAGAGAGGGATTATGGAAGAAGTAAATGTTTTCATAGTATTTGGGAGTTGATGTGTCAGCGGATGGGTTTATGAAGGATGAGGTTAACCATAGAATTGATGAAGGAAAAAAGGTGAGTGGTGCGTTGAGTTATCTGTGGAGACAAAAAACGTTATCCATGGAGGCAAAGAAGGGAATGTACGAAAGTATAGTGGAGGCAGTGGAGATGTCCTGTCTAAGGGCAATGTGTGGTGTAAATACGTATTATCCAGAAAATTCGGAGTGTGGAAATTAGGACTAATAAGTCAGAAGGCTGAAGAGGGGTTGTTGAGGTGGTTTGGTCATTTAGAGAGAATGGATCAAAGTAGAATAACTTGGAGAGCGTATAAATCTGTAGGGGTAGGAAGGAGGGGTAGGGGTCATCCTCGAAAAGGTTGGAGGGAGGGGGTAAAGGAGGTTTTGTGAGCGAGGGGCTTGGACTTCCAGCAAGCTTGAGTGAGCGTGTTAGATAGGAGTGAATTGAGACGAATGGCTTTTGGGACCTGAGATGTTGGAGTGTGAGCAGGGTAATATTTAGTGAAGGGATTCAGGAAAACCGGTTAGTCGGACTTGAGTCCTGGAAATGTGAAGAGGATTGGGATATTGGCAGTTTGGAGGGACTCTAAACTGTCGTATCTGAGCGCCTCTACAAAGACAGTGATTATGCATGAGTGTGGTGAAACTTTTGAATGATGAAAGTTTTTTCTCACTTTTTGGGTTTTTCTTACTTTTTTGGGTCACCTGCCTCGGTGGTCACCCTGCCTCGGTGGTCATCCTGCCTCGGTGGTCATCCTGCCTCGGTGGTCACCCTGCCTCGGTGGTCATCCTGCCTCGGTGGTCACCCTGCCTCGATGGTCACCCTGTCTCGGTGGTCACCCTGTCTCGGTGGTCACCCTGCCTCGATGGTCACCCTGTCTCGGTGGTCACCCTGTCTCGGTGGTCACCCTGTCTCGGTGGTCACCCTGCCTCGATGGTCACCCTGTCTCGGTGGTCACCCTGTCTCGGTGGTCACCCTGTCTCGGTAGTCACCCTGTCTCGGTGGTCACCCTGTCTCGGTGGTCACCCTGTCTCGGTGGCAAACGGCCGAAGTGTTGAAAAAAAACAATATATATATATATATATATATATATATATATATATATATATATATATATATATATATATATAATTATGATGATGATTGGTTGATAGGAAGCTCAGGTCAGTGTGAGGGGGCGAGACTGACACATGTCATGGGTGAAACGTTGAGTATGTTTGCTACACCTGCTGTCCCTGTTATCCTAGCAGTCAGTAGGTACCTGGGTGTTAGTCGACTGGTGTGGGTCGCACCCTGGGGAACAAAATTAACCAAACTTTCCAGAAACGCTCTGTATAAAGCAAGACAATATTTTTAACCCCGGAGGGTTAGCCACCCAGGATAACTCAAGAAAGTCAGTGTGACATCGAGAGACTTTCTGTCTTATTTCCATTGGGGTCCTTCAATCTTGTCCTCTTATTATAACATTTGTATGTTTTATGTAGAGACATTTTCCCCCACTCTGGCAGCGACCCCATGCGGCGCTGCCAGGCGAAGCTTGTAAACATTGCTACCAACTTTCTTGAGATATAAATGTAAGGTTGGATGACTGGCAAGATCCTTTGTATGTATGGAGAAGATTGGAAAGCTTTCTCCAGCTGAATTCAGTGAAGCATTTCTTTTGGCCCAGTGTTGTGTATAGTCTATCATGATTTCCACATGTACGTGATGCAGGTGTTACACACCTGTCTTACATCATTGACATGCTATGTAGAAAGTCCCTGGTTATGCAGAACATTTCTAGCAACTTAGGTTAATCTTGTCCCCCAGGATGCCACCCACAACATTCGACTAACACCCAGGTAAACAGAAGTAGTAGGTATTAAGGAAACCTGACCAACGTTTTACCTGTGTGTGACCTGAGGACACTACCAACCAATTCAATGATCCTAATTATGCAAATGTACCCTTATTAATGTAGCTTAATTAATCTTCGTTAGATTTTAGTTTGAATTAACATGAAATATTTAGGCTTAAGAGAGGCAGTAATTATAGAAGCATTTGTCAATACACAGTGTTAGGCCTAGTTACATATACGAGTTACGTCTAATTTTTCAAAAACTATTTAAATTCTGGTCTCATTCAAAGCAATCTTTGATATTGATCCAAATATTCGTTTAAATGGCTCCGCTTAGCAAAATCATCCAGCCACAACTCGTGTTGCAAAAATGTATATATTAACTTACGTTACCAAAAATAAAAATATTTCTTTATTGAAATCTTTGTTTCTAAGTGTAGTATATACATTGAAAGATCCTCACTCTTGGTATATATACATTCGGAGGTACTTCTGGGAGATACTCACTTTTGGTATATATATATATATAGACTGGAAGACGCTCACCTTTTCGTGTATATTCCATTGGAGATACTTTTTGTGAATATATAAAGTGAGATAATCACGTTTGGTCTATATATATATATATATATATATATATATATATATATATATATATATATATATATATATATAAAATATACATATGTATATATATATACACACATCTTTCGCTTTCTTTCAACACGTCGGCCGTTTCCCACCGAGGCAGGGTGTCCCACCGAGGCAGGGTGGCCCACCGAGGCAGGGTGGCCCACCGAGGCAGGGTGGCCCACCGAGGCAGGGTGGCCCACCGAGGCAGGGTGGCCCACCGAGGCAGGGTGGCCACCGAGGCAGGGTGGCCCAAAAGGAAAAACGAAAGTTTCTCCTTTTACATTTAGTAATATATACAGGAGAAGGGGTTACTAGCCCCTTGCCCGTCATTTTAGTCGCCTCTTACGACACGCATGGCTTACGGAGGAAGAATTCTGTTCCACTTCCCCATGGAGATAAGAGGAAATAAGAACAAGAACTAGTAAGAAAATAGAAGAAAACCCAGAGGGGTGTGTGTGTATATGTATGTGTAGTGTGACCTAAGTGTAAGTAGAAGTAGCAAGATGTACCTGAAATCTTGCATGTTTATGAGACAGAAAAAAGACACCAGCAATCCTACCATCATGTAAAATAAATACAGGCAATAATTTCGCCAAAATCATTCTGAACCTAACGAAAAAAATATATTTCATTGTGTTTGTTTATTATTAAATTAATGTTAACGTATCTTAAATATATTTAGCTGGGTTAGGCTAAATTAAATTGCGTTTGTTGTAATAAGGTTAGGTAGGTTTTCAAAATTTCTCTTGGTACAATATTATAAATTCTTTCATTAACATAAATGAAAAAAATATATCTTTAAACGTCGGAAGGACTTAATTTTAGATGAGTTCTTGCTAATTGACCAGTTTTACCTAATCGGCACGACATATATATATATATATATATATATATATATATATATATATATATATAAATGTGTGTGTGTGTGTGTATGAAGATGTTTACTTTTGATGACATTTAATGGGAGATATTCACCTTCTAGTGTATATACCCTTGGTGACTCACTTTCTAGTGTATATACCTTTGGAGACTCACCTTCTGGTGTATATACCCTTCTCGTGCATTCATACTGAGCTAGAAACCTTAGTGTATATAAACAGAGATATGTATATTATATGCTGTGAGACATATACACTTCATATCATTTTAACCGACATATAAATATCTGTTAATTTACAATGACAGATAAACACCTCATTCTTTATTCACTGATTTATATGAACCTCAGTATATATAAACTGATATACATCAGTCGATGTATATATACTGAAAATACACACTTTTCAGTATAGAGGTCTTCAGTTTACTAACAGCAGCTATGTATTTCTTACACAGACAACTCCACTAGCGCTATACAACACAGAGTTCGAGACAGAGTACAGGACTGAGTACTTGACGGAAACTGAGTACCAAGAGGTGCCTGTGTACACTACCGTCATCCAGACTCAGTACGAAACAGAGTACCAGACAGATACCTCAGTGCTGGAGGTTCCCATCTACAGCACCTTGATCTCCACTATCTACCATACCAAATACCGCACAGAATCCTTCACTGAAACAGAGACGCAGCAGTTGCCAATATTCTCCACTCTCTACTCGACACTAACAGAAACGACACATTTGCCGACGTACCTCACGGAGACGCATTTCGACACCCAGTATGTCACCTCGACGACGGTGGTGTTTACAACTTCTATTAACTACATCACAGTGACCACGCATCTCACTACGACTGCATTTGAAGACGTATATGTGACACAGACGCAGGAGGTACCAACGTACGTCACCAGCACTGATTACCGTCAGGTGGTCATCACGCAGACGGAGACGCAGCCGCACTATATCACCACGACGGCGCTGAAGGAAGTTGTGATTAAACAAACTACAACAGTACCACTTTATCTCACTACAACTGCAATCTCCGAGGTTCACTTCACGACAACCGTGCCCATTAATAACTACCAGACGACAACGGTTCCTATTTACGTGGTGAGCACCTTTGATAGGTACATCACCACCTCCGTGCCCTACTATGTCACCACGACTACTACAGCACAGGTACACAGTAACCGTCCACCTCGGGTCATGCAGTCTAATCAATATTACACATATTATGTCTAATGTGGATAATCTAGATCCCGTCCATAATGTTATGTGCCACTGTAAGCTTCACTATCCACACATCATGGCAGGTTCACTGGTCTAGGCTAGGCAGGTTCACTGGTCTAGGCTAGGCAGGTTCACTGGTCTAGGCTAGGCGGTTCACTGGTCTAGGCTAGGCGGTTCACTGGTCTAGGCTAGGCAGGTTCACTGGCCTAGGATAGGCAGGTCCACAGGTGGAAATAAATGGTAAGAAATACCGACACAATGGAAAAATAAACACATAAGCAGTATAATGTGATCCTTTATTGGCAACGTTTCGCCCACGCAGTGGACGCTTTATCGAGTCACAAGCAGATCTGTTTGTGACTCGATAAAGCCCACTGCGTGGGCGAAACGTTGTCAACAAAGGATCACATTATACTGCTTATGTGTTTATTTTTCCAGGTCCACAGGTCTAGACTAGGTAGCTCAACTTGTCTAGGTAAGGCAGTTCCACTGGTCTAGGCTAGGCAGGTTCACTGGTCTAGGCTAGGCAGGTCAACTGGTCTAGCTGGAAGGTCAACTGCTAGTAGGCCAGGTCCACTGGTGTAGGCTAGGCAAGTCCACTGGTGTAGGCTAGGCAGGTCAACTGGTCTAGGCTAGGCAGGTCAACTGGTCTAGGCTAGGCAGGTCAACTGGTCTAGGCTAGGCAGGTCAACTGGTCTAGGCTAGGCAGGTCAACTGGTTTAGGCTAGGCAGGTCAACTCGTCTAAGCTAGGCAGGTCAACTGGTCTAAGCTAGGCAGGTCAACTGGTCTAGGCTAGGCAGGTCAACTGGTCTAGGCTAGGCAGGTCCACTGGTCTAGGCTAGGCAGTCAACTGGTCTAGGCTAGGCAGGTCCACTGGTCTAGGCTATGCAGGTCAACTGGTCTAAGCTAGCAGATCTACTGGTCTAGGCAAGGCAGTTCCACTGGTCTAGGCTAGGCAGGTCCACTGGTCTAAGCTAGGCAGGTCAACTGGTCTAGGCTAGGCAGGTCCACTGGTCTAGGCTAGGCAGGTCAACTGGTCTAATCTAGGCAGATCAACTGGTCTAGGCAAGGCAGTTCCACTGGTCTAGGCTAAGCAGATCAACTGGTCTAGGCTAGGCAGGTTCACTGGTCTAGGCTAGGCAGGTCAACTGGTCTAGTCTAGGCAGGTCCACTGGTGTAGACTAGGCAGATCCACTGGTGTAGGCTAGGCAAGTCAACTGGTCTAGGCTAGGCAGGTCAACTGGTCTAGGCTAGGCAGGTCCACTGGTCTAGGCTAGGCAGGTCAACTGGTCTAGGCTAGGCAGGTCAACTGGTCTAGGCTGGCAGGTCAACTGGTCTAGGCTAGGCAGGTCAACTCGTCTAAGCTAGGCAGGTCAACTGGTCTAAGCTAGGCAGGTCAACTGGTCTAGGCTAGGCAGGTCAACTGGTCTAGGCTAGGCAGGTCCACTGGTCTAGGCTAGGCAAGTCAACTGGTCTAGGCTAGGCAGTTCCACTGGTCTAGGCTATGCAGGTCAACTGGTCTAGCTAGCAGGTCTACTGGTCTAGGCTAGGCAGTCCACTGGTCTAGGCTAGGCAGGTCCACTGGTCTAGGCTAGGCAGGTCCACTGGTCTAGGCTAGGCAGGTCAACTGGTCTAAGCTAGGCAGATCAACTGGTCTAGGCAAGGCAGTTCCACTGGTCTAGGCTAAGCAGATCAACTGGTCTAGGCTAGGCAGGTTCACTGGTCTAGGCTAGGCAGGTCAGCTGGTCTGAGCCTGGAGGCTAGGTCCACTGGTCTAGGCTAGGCAGGTCAGCTGGTCTAGCCTAGGCAGGTCCACTGGTCTAGGCTGGGCAGGTCAACTGGTCTAGGCTAGGCAGGTCAACTGGAATAGGCTAGGCAGGTCAACTGGTCTAGGCTAGGGCAGGTCAACTGGTCTAGGCTAGGGCAGGTCACTGGTCTAGGCTGGCAGGTCAACTGGTCAGGCTAGGCAGGTCCACTGGTCTAGGCTAGGCAGGTCAGCTGGTCTAGGCTAGGCAGGTCAGCTGGTCTAGGCTAGGCAGGTCCACTGGTCTAGGCTAGGCAGGTCAATTGGTCTAGGCTAGGCAGGTCAATTGGTCTAGGCTAGGCAGGTCCACTGGTCTAGGCTAGGCAGGTCAACTGGTCTAGGCTAGCAGGTCAACTGGTCATGTAGACAAATTTTTGGATAGGCTTCTAGTGAGTCAAAGAGTCAGTTTTCGAATTCCTGATCAGATTTTAGCGTTTTTTATATTATTTAACGATTTTTTTTATTGCTTAGCTCCACATAGAACACAATTCGTGTACAAGGCCAGCCAGGCATATTCGACCAGGAATATTTGTCGAAAATCAGTTGGCAAATCACCCAAAACATTTTAGCTTTATGTATAATAAATGAATTTAAAACTGATCTTACCAAGTATAGAAATTTCTAGGCATAATGATGCTAGGATGGTTTTAGTGTGGCAAGTTTTAGTGCTATTTTAATTGACCTAAGATAAAGTAGCGATCTATATTTTCAGGGGCTAACTGGGAGTCCATATATTCAGAGAAGATAATTCAAGGACTATAGTAAAAATTAATGTAACTTTTTTTCTCCAGAAGTTGTTTGAGTAATTGTTTTCCCTAACTCTCTCTGCTTTGCTCGAAAATTAATTTTGTATATATTAGAAACATTGGGTGTAATAATAACATGAGTGAGGATATTGTTCATGTCAGTAGAACACCTCATTAACCTCCCATGAGTTACTAAATGATTTATTTATACTGTTTATTAGTGTAATTATCCAGTTGAATAGGTTAGGTAAGGTTCGTCAGGACACAGGACAAGTGTTTCCTGACGCTGGTCTTAGTCAGATGATGACCCACCGTTGGAGCTTTTGGTCATCTGACCGAGGCCTTCCGCTGGCTTACCGGTCCACCCCTTTAAAAATTGTATATTGATGTAAACACCAAGTAAATATTTTTGAGTAATGTATTTAAGATATTTATGCAAAAATATATTGCAATTTCATTCTAATATAAACAATATTTTCTATAATTATTTTTTAAATATATTTTTTCTACAGAATCTTCTCAAAAAATAAATAAAATAACTATTATTCATCCGAGAGTTATGAAGATCTATCATTTTTGTTTTAATATTTTAATATTTTTGCATGATTATATGAACTTTTTTAGTGTATTTTAGTATATTTTCTTAGTTGAACTTTTTCTTTTATTCATTATAATGAAAAATAACAATTTCTTTTACCTCAGCTTCATTCAAGGGTAAATTTCATTTTATATATCTATATAAGAGTATATATATATATATATATATATATATATATATATATATATATATATATATATATATATATATATATATATATATATGTTATTTTCCCCTATTTATCATCAGGTTCTACATGTACTAGCATAGGGTATTTACTTAAAAGGTCTTAGAGTAAAGGAGGATATTTATAGGCTAAAAAAATACTCAGGCTTAGCTGCTGCATCTGAAAACTTATTGGTCCTCTCACATTCCTCTCAAAAGGTTATTTAAACCAACATTATAAAAATAGAGCTATATATATACATATAATGTATAGGTCTCCACTCCAAAACATATAACCAGCCTCTCCCAAAGCACATGGCTCACCTCTCACATTTACCTCTCCTTTTCTTAACATTTCTTAACCCTCCAGTGTCTTGATACACTGAAGATCACAGAATATCATGGTAACATCGATCTACAACCCTCCCATTACCTTTTGGGCACTCATTCAGCCCTGAAACCAAGTTAAGGTCAGCATTAACAATACCAGCTCACTGCATCCCATGTTCTCCAGGACAAGGGATTGTGGGAAACAGGAGTCTCTCTAAGCTCCTCCCCCTCAACATAAACAAACAAAACCCTATCACTTTGCACATCCTCCATGTACTCTCAATATATCTTATATTACAATGAGACATGCAACTTATAACTAGTACTTATAAAAATGTGCATTTATTTTTATAACCTATTATATTAAGAAAATCAGTTTAATTCATCATCTCAAGTTTTAAGGATGGCCTAGCATTTAAACTTCCCAAGCAGTACTTCTGATTAATTCAATATAATTAGGTATTCATGTTATTTAATTACAACAATACATCATATGGTTCCATAGGCCCCATAACAATTATAATACCCATAAATATATATATATATATATATATATATATATATATATATATATATATATATATATATATATATATATGTCATGTTTCCTGTTATAGTTCCTTGATAAGTGAGTGAAATTGAGGCTTAAGAATTCTTCTATTTTTCATAGTGGTTTTCTTGCATATTTTGATATCACCTGTTTACTGTGATCTTTTTGCATATATATAAAGTATCGGAATTTTAAAAAAATTGATATATCATTTTACTCAAACTTTTCTTCAGTTAAAGACACTGTATAGTCACAGTTAAAGACACTGTATAGTTCATAGTTAAAGACACTGTATAGATTACAGTTAAAAACTCTGTTGAGTTACAAGTTAAAGACACTGATGTAGTTCACAGTTCAAAAGACACTGTATAGTTTCCCCAGTTAAAGACACTGTATAGTTCAGTTAAAGACACTGTATGTCACAGTTAAAGACACTGTATAGTTCACAGTTAAAGACACTGTATAGTTCACAGTTAAAGACACTGTATAGTTCACAGTTAAAGACACTGTATAGTTCACAGTTAAAGACACTGTATAGTTCACAGTTAAGGACACTGTATAGTCCTCAGTTAAGGATCTGGCAGTTCCTCTTCAGTAATATCTGAGTTATACGTTAATACACCTGGGCACAGTAACCTGTATATTGGAAGTATAAGTATAAACACTCACACTTACATTCTCAAATGTTGATAAATGTTTATGAAAGACTATATTATTAGGCATTTAAGAAATACAATGAAAATGAGACAGGATATTATATTCATTGATATCTAAATTTAAAACAAGGCTCAAAAAGGCAAATATATCCTTGAAATATATTTGTATCAAAATACATAATGTAAATATATCTCAAAATCTATCTGAAATTGTTTTTAAAAAACTTTGTATCCTTTCAATTGTTCAAAAAAGGTGTACAGAGAGTATGCAGATGCTGAGGGAAGAACAAGACGATGGCGCTGGTGACCTTAAACATGACCTTCATGTGACCTTATGCGACAGTGCTGACCAAACCGACATCACTTTATGAAGAACAATATTACCATGATGGATGCAAGAGCAGTACAATATTACCATGATGGAGCAAGAGCAGTACAATATTACCATGATGGATCAAGAACAGTACAATATTACCGTGATGGAGCAAGAGCAGTACAATATTACCATGATGGAGCAAGAGCAGTGCAATATTACCATGATGGAGCAAGAGCAGTGCAATATTACCATGATGGAGCAAGAGCAGTACAATATTACCATGATGGAGCAAGAGCAGTGCAATATTACCATGATGGAGCAACAGTAGTACAATATATTACCATGATGAAGCAAGAGCAGTGCAATATTACCATGATGGAGCAACAGTAGTACAATAATTACCGATGATGGAGAACAGTAAGTACTAATATTACCAGTGATGGAGTTAACAGTCACAGTGTTATTACATATTACTGATGAGTGGAACAAAAGCAGTACAATAAATAGCCTGAAAACAGATGGAAGAAATAAAAAAATACACTTGTCAAGCATGCCACTAAGAAATTGTATCCCACTACCCCACAAAAAATGTAGAATTGTGCAGCAGTTGTTATTTACGAGTTGTGCAGCAGTGGTTATTTACGAGTTGTGCAGCAGTGGTTATTTACGAGTTGTGCAGCAGTGGTTATTTACGAGTTGTGCAGCAGTGGTTATTTACGAGTTGTGCAGCAGTGGTTATTTACGAGTTGTGCAGCAGTTGTTATTTACGAGTTGTGCAGCAGTTGTTATTTACGAGTTGTGCAGCAGTGGTTATTTACGAGTTGTGCAGCATGGTTGTTTACGAGTTGTGCAGCAGTGGTTATTTACGAGTTGTGCAGCAGTGGTTATTTACGAGTTGTGCAGCAGTGGTTATTTACGAGTTGTGCAGCAGTGGTTATTTACGAATCAGGTGAAAGTTCCTTGACTCGAGTTTTAGTCAAATGATTTACCTATTCAGAGGAAAATCAGTTTCTGGCTTAACTAGATATTAGAAGTAATTAAAAAATCACTTCATATTGTATCCCATTTTTAATTATGTTGAAATTTTGTATTGCGAATAAGCAAGTGTACTTGATTAACTTAATGTACCAAGTGTACATGATATACCAGGTGTACATGATGTACCAGGTGTGCATGTTGTACCAGGTGTACATGTACTAGGTGTACATGATGTTCCAGGTGTACATGTACCATGTGTACATGTAGATGAATGGTTCAGAGAACCGACAAGTTATAAATTAGACACATATGCAACACTTGGGTATCTTTATTGAGGAAACGTTTCGCCACACAGTGGCTTCATCAGTCCAATACAGTCCAATAAAGATACCCACGTGTTGCATATTTGTCTAATTTATAACTGGTCGGTTCTCTGAACCATTCATCTACATCCTGTCTGACACAGCAACATCTTGGGATCTTGATACAAACGGATTCTTCAACACTTGTCCAACCTTTGGACGAAGACCTACTTCGACTAGTGGATGGTACCACTATGACCCCGCCTCCTCCTGCTTCGCCTCACCTGACTACAGTATATAAGCCACTCTACGGACATGTGCTGTACTTCCTACAAGATTGATGGACTGAACTTATCGACTCCAGGCCGAGGGACTGACTACCTCAAACTCCTCCTCTCCTTACACCTTTCTACTTTGTATGGACTGATGAAGCCACTGTGTGGCGAAACGTTTCCTCAATAAAGATACCCAAGTGTTGCATATGTGTCTAATTTATACCATGTGTACATGTACCATGTGTACATGTACCAGGTGTACATGTACCAGGTGTACATGTACCAGATGTACATGATGTACCAGGTGTGCATGATGTACCAGGTGTACATTATGTACCAGGTGTACATGATGTACCATGTGTGCATGATGCACCAGGTGTACATGATGTACCAGGTGTACATGATCTACCATGTGAACATGATGTACCAGGTGTACATGATGTACCAGGTGTACATGATGTACCAGGTGTACATGTACGAAGTGTACATGTACCAGGTGTACATGATGTATCAGGTGTACATGATGTACCAGGTGTACATGTACCAGGTGTACATGT
This sequence comes from Cherax destructor, assembly GCA_009830355.1. Taxonomy (NCBI): domain Eukaryota; kingdom Metazoa; phylum Arthropoda; class Malacostraca; order Decapoda; family Parastacidae; genus Cherax; species Cherax destructor. Next base: position 30,363 of record WNWK01008391.1, on the reverse strand, counting down.
ACCAGGTGTACATGATATACCAGGTGTACATGATGAACCAGGTGTACATGATGTACCAGGTGTACATGATGTACCAGGTGTACATGATGTACCAGGTGTACAAGATGTACCAGGTGTACATTTACCTTGTGTACATGTGTACATTTACCATGTGTACATGTACCAGGTGTTCATGATGTACCAGCTGTATATGATGTACCAGGTGTGCATGATGTACCAGTTGTATATGATGTACCAGGTGTACATGATGTACCAGATGTGCATGATGTACCAGGTGTATATGATGTACCAGGTGTATATGATGTACCAGGTGTGCATGATGTACCAGGTGTACATGATGTACCAGGTGTACATGACGAACCAGGTGGACATGATGTACCAGGTGTACCAGGTGTACATGATGTACCAGGTGTACAAGATGTACCAGGTGTACATTTACCATGTGTACATGTATCAGGTGTACATGTACCAGGTGTACATGATGTACCAGGTGTGCATGATGTACCAGGTGTACATGATGTACCAGGTGTACATGATGTACCAGGTGTACATGTACCAGGTGTACATGATGTACCAGGTGTGCATGATGTACAAGGTGTACATGATGTACCAGGTGTATATGATGTACCAGGTGTGCATGATGTACCAGGTGTACATGATGTACCAGGTGTACATGATGTACCAGGTGTATATGTACCAGGTGTGCATTATAAACCAGGTGTATATGAAATGCCATGCAAAGACTCTAGTCAGTGATATTTGGACGGTATTCAGTCATTAGGACGGCGGTATTCAGTCATATTAGGACGGTATTCAGTCATATTAGGACGGTATTCAGTCATATTAGGACGGTATTCAGTCATATTAGGACGGTATTCAGTCATATTAGGACGGTATTCAGTCATATTAGGACGGTATTCAGTCATATTAGGACGGTATTCAGTCATACACTAGACAAACAGGATGGGATAATAGACATCCAGAATTATTAGTTATTGTTTATCATTATTAGTTACATGACCGCACTCTGCTGGCTTTTCATTAACACTTGTATATTTCTCAGCAGGTCTGGAAATCTTTTAAAAATAAATTATATAAGTTGAAGCAGCGTCGGTACTTAAACTTTCCAATATACTTCGAATATTCTTCCAGGTAGACTGGAAGTTAACGCTTAGTTATAATTTCATATGTTATCACGCAAAATAATTTATAAATGTTTGGAAAGAAACGCTGTCATCTAGAGAAGCGACGCTTCCAGTGTATGTGCTAATTTATTCTGTATTACTAAGTGGGATGAGTGATCTTATTGGTCAAATATCTCTTCCTTCCTATGTTGGGACGCTTCAGTAAGGACACAAAACAGTTCAGCATTATTCCAACATTTCATTATATATACCCATAAAAGTGATGGAAAATGACTTCGATGGTACATGGAACAAAGTGTATGCGCAAGATCAAAATCGCTAAGTATATAAGAAATTCATTACAAAACATATCACAAGAGAGCAGCTTCAACAGCTGAACAATTTTAGTTTCAGATGATGTGGGTCTGATAATGGGATCGAAATGTATAATATTTTTCTCTTAGAGTTGTTTTAATGTCCTATAATTTAGTTATAATTACCAATTAAATTTTAGGGCTTATTTTTTTTTTTTATTAACACATCGGCCGATTCCCACCAAGGCAGGGTGGCCCGAAAAAGAAAAACTTTCATCATCATTCACTCCATCACTGTCTTGCCAGAGGCGTGCTTAAACTACAGTTATAAAACTGCAACATTAACACCCCTCCTTCAGAGTGCAGGCACTGTACTTCCCATCTCCAGGACTCAAGTCCGGCCTGCCGGTTTCCCTGAATCCCTTCATAAATGTTACTTTGCTCACACTCCAACAGCACGTCAAGTATTAAAAACCATTTGTCTCAATTCACTTGCTGGAAATCCAAGCCCCTCGCACACAAAACGTCTTTTACCCGCTCCCTCCAACCTTTCCTAGGCCGACCCCTACCCCGCCTTCCCTCCACTACAGATTTATACATTCTCGAAGTCATTCTGTTTCGTTCCATTCTCTCTACATGTCCGAACCACCTCAACAACCTCTCCTCAGCCCCCTGGATAATAGTTTTGGTAATCCCGCACTACGAATTCTCTGCATTATATTCACACCACACATTGACCTCAGACGTGACATCTCCACTGCCTCCAGCCTTCTCCTCGTTGCAACATTCATCACCCATGCTTCACACCCATATAAGAGTGTTGGTATAACTATACTCTCATACATTCCCCTCTTTACTTCCATGGACAAAGTTAGATATATATATATATATATATATATATATATATACCAGGAGCACAAGCCATTGATCCAGCCAACAGCACTATCCTTGGTAAATTAGACACATATGCAACACTTGGGTATTTTTATTGAGGAAACGTTTCGCCACACAGTGGCTTCATCAGTCCATACAAAGGAGAATCGTGAAGAACAGGAGGAGTTTGAGGTGGTCAGTCCCTCAACCTTGAGTCGATGTTGTCAGTCCATCAATCTTGAATAGAATACAGCATATCTGCGAAGTGGTAGCTTATATACTGAAGGCAGGAGAGGTGCAGCAGTCGTAGGAGGTGTCACATTTGACAAATGTGGAAGTAGGTCGTGCTCAAGGGTTAGGCAAGCGAAGAATTCCCTGTATTAAGATACCAAGATGTTGCAGTGTCAGACAGGATGTAGATGAATGGTTCAGAGAACCGACGAGTTGGTAAATTAGACACATATGCAACAAGTGTTGCATATGTGTCTAATTTACCAACTCGTCGGTTCTCTGAACCATTCATCTACAGCACTCTCCTTGGTGCTCCTCTTGGGCCCAATGTCATCGATCTGGTCCTAGAAAAAAAAATCTCAGACCTCAGGACGATGGAAGGCAGGATGACAGACATCGATACACATGATGCCTTCTACCTACTCACCAGGTGCCTGTCAATCCCAAAACTTACCTACTTCCTGAGATGCTCCCCAGCCTTCAGCAGTCCGAAACTCAAGGATTATGACTCTCTCCTCAAGACCATGCTAGAGAGTGTATTGAATCTTTCCCTCGAAGATGGACAGTGGATGCAAGCCTCACTTCCAGTCAGACTTGAGGGGCTGGGAGTACACAAGTCCTCCCAGATTGCTCTACCAGCTTTCTTATCCTCTTCCATAGCATCAAATGAGTTAATAAAACAAATTCTTCCGGACAACCTCAGTGATTCAGCAGGAATACAGGACCCTAGCTACGCCAGTGCCATCACTGAATGGGAGACTCTTGCTGCTCCAGCACCAAAACCTTGTGCAGAACTGGGCTACAAACAGTCAAGTTGGGATGGCCCATCACTGAAAAGATGCTTGCCAACATGCTTAGGGCTGTAACATCAGACAGGGAGACTGCCCGTCTCCTAGCTGTGAGTGCACATCCCTCTGGGGACTTCCTCCACACAGTTCCCATTTCGGCAATGGGAACACGCCTCGACCCTAAAACCCTCCGTATTGCAGTGGATCTGCGCCTTGCTGCCCCAATTCACACAGAATATACGTGTATTTGCAGCGATGAGCAAGCCGACCAATATGGTCTACATGGTCTTAACTGTTCCGAAACCAAGGGCTGGCATGCAAGACACAACGAAGTCAACGACATCATAAAGAGAACCCTTGCGACAGCTGGATGCCCAGCCGAGAGAGAGCCCCAATCACTAGCAGCCAACAAACCCACAACCCAGCAAGCCGCCCCGACGGGATCACCATCTATCCTTGGAAGAATGGCAAGCTCTTAGCATGGGACTATACCTGTGTGTCGACGTTGGCTGACACCTACATCCTTCGCAGTGTCGGGCGACAGGGAGGAGCTGCTGACCACAGGGAGGAGTACAATATCGGCAAGTACAGGGACATACGCCAACAGTATCAATTTGTCCCAGTGGGATCAGAGACCTTGGGATCATGGGGAAAAAATGCCACACGTTTCCTCAAAGAACTGGGTTCCAGACTTATCGACACCACCAGGGACCCAAGGGCAGCCACTTTTATGTTCCAGCGCCTCAGCGTGGCCATCCAGAGGGAAAATGCATGCTGCATACTGGGCTCGCGTACGGCTTCAGAGGAGCTGGAGGAGATTCATAATCTTTGATATATTGTACCAATGTATTCATGTTCATGTTTGTGTTTTCTGTCAATGTATTCTGTCTATTAATAAAGTACACACACAATATGTGTAGGGGGTGGTAGGAGAAGAAAATATTCAAACAGCTCCGGGGAGAACCTTGAGTTTTCCCTGAGGTACGTTTATTGTCTTCTCTGAGAATGAGGGTCCCCATAAAGTTCTAGAGGTGGTACCTATATATATATATATATATATATATATATATATATATATATACACAGTGCTAGTCACTGCATTATACCGGGTGAGCGCTCCGGCAAAATGCCGTGACGAAAATCAAAGGTCTACCATACAGGGGGTCTTTTTTCGTCAGTGCATTATGCCGGGTAGCAGCCGTTAGCATGATGTCACAGTGACTCCTCAGTGCTCACGTGGCTGCCGTGATGAGAGGAAGTGTTGCACTTTTGTCTCTCATCCACCCCATGTTTTGTCTGGTGTTCCCTTTGGTTTTGGGGATATACATGTTTAATTATGGGTAAAAGGAAGTCTTTAACACCTGAAACTATAGCTCAAATCATAGGGCTTCACAAAGCTGGGCATCAGACGAAAGAAATAGTGGAGAATGTTGGTGTGTGTGAGCGTTCAGTGAGGAACTGGGTGCAGCGTTTCAAGGGTGGTGGCGGTGTCGAGTTACTGTCTGCCAAACCTCAGCCTGGCCCCTTGAAGAAGACAACTGTTCGTACCTTAACTATGTTAAAGAAGCAGAGAGTACACCTAAGATAACTCTTAGGGAACTGAAAGAAAGGAACCCACATCTTCTCTCAGAGGTGTCTGTAAAAACTGTTAACAGACATGTGTCAGAACTGGGCTACAGTAGTCACCGCCAGGTTAAGAAACTGATCCTCTCCAAGCCACAGAAGAAACGTAGGCTGGATTATGCAATGAAATATCTTCACTGGACTCCTCAACAGTAGGCTGAAGTACTTTGGAGTGATGAAGCAACCTTCACCGTCACCTGAAACCGTGGGGAACATGTGCACCGGCCCAGAGGTAGTGACCCGCTGGACCCACACTACACCTGTGGGACCACCAAACACCCAGACTCGCTCATTGTTTGGGGGAGTTTCAGTGCTCAGAGTGTTGCTGAACTCACTGTGCTTCCCAAAAACCAGTATATGAACGAGTATAATTAACTGGAGTTATTGTGTGACAATTTACCTGAGGCGTTTGACAAGTGAGGGGCTACGGTTTTTATGCAAGACGAAGCACCGTGTCATACCGCAAAATCTGTAGTTCAGTGGATTAAGGACTGTGAAGTGAGGTTTTTCAATGCCTGGCCAGGCAATTCCCCAGACGTAAACCCTATTGAGAACCTCTGGATATCATTTCCATCCGCGGCTGGAGGTTGCATAATATAACTCCCCAAACCCTCAAGAATTTGTGTAAGAGTCTTCCTACACGGTTGAGGACGCAGCATCAAGTTTTAAAACCTCAGTACGTGTGCAAATATATATATATATATATATATATATATATATATATATATATATATATATATATATATATATATATATATATATATATATATATATTATAATCTTTGATGGTGTGTGTTCGTGTTTTGTTACGTGTGTGTGGGAGGGAGGCATAATGCCGTGACTAGATGAACTTACACAGGTGATGACACGGGGACAGGAAATGGGTCTCATCCTGAATCCATCCAAATGTGAAATCATCTCAGTCAATCAACAAGTGATAGATGCAGTGAGATCAACACTACCAGGAGCAACAGTCATTGCCCCTACTAATAGTGTCTTGCTTGGAGCACCTCTGGGAAGCGATGCCATTGACAAAATTCTCAGGAAGAAACTGGAAGAGTTGAGGAGAATGGAACAACGAATAGGCAATCTTGACACCCATGATGCCTTGTACTTTCTCACAAAATGCTTGAGTCTGCCCAGGTTGACATATTTCCTAAGATGTGCTCCTTCATATGATAACCATATACTGCACGAATATGACAGTATCCTGAGGCAGTTTTTTACAAAAGTACTTAACCTTACTCTAGAAGATGGGCAGTGGGACAAAGCTACACTCCCAGTCAGACTGGGAGGCATTGGTGTCCGCAAGTCATCTCAGATTGCTCTACCTGCTTTCCTGTCTTCATGCATTGCATCCAGAGGGCTTGTAGCAGCAATTCTCTCTGAACATCTTAGGGACACGATTGGAATCCATGACCAAAAGTTCGTTGACGGAGCCAGGATCTGGGATAATCTAACAGGCTCTGAAACCAGGCCTGCTACACCCAACAACTATAAACAGGCGCACTGGGATGGCCCAATAGTGGAGAACATAGCCTCAGCAATGCTTCAGAGTGAGTCAGGGAAGGATAGAGCCCGCCTCCTGGCAAAGAGAGCTCCTCATGCAGGGACTTTCTGGTGGCTGTTTCCAGCTCCAGCCTTGGCACACGCCTCGACCCACAGACCATCCGCATTGGTGTTGCTCTTTGACTTGCCGCCCCTATTCTCGCCGAACACAGGTGTATTTGTGGCAGTGAAGCAGCAAACCGATTCGGGTACCATGGTCTTGTGTGCGGGTACCATGGTCTTGTGTGCGGGTACCATGGTCTTGTGTGCGGGTACCATGGTCTGGTGTGCGGGTACCATGGTCTTGTGTGCGGGTACCATGGTCTTGTGTGCGGGTACCATGGTCTTGTGTGCGGGTACCATGGTCTTGTGTGCCGTAAATCCGAGGGAAAGATTGCAAGACATGAGGAGGTTAATAACATTATCAAGAGGAGCCTCACAACAGCCGGATGCCCAGCAGTAAGGGAGCCACCCCAACTATGCAGATCTGATGGCAGCCAGAATAATACAGATGGTATCACCATTCAAGTTTGGACAGACGGCGAGCAGGTGGTGTGGGACTACACATGTGCATCTACCTTGGCTGATACCTATCTCCAATACACCAGGGAGGAAGGAGGGGCAGCTGCCACCTTTAGGGAGTCCCAAAAGTCTAGAAAATACGGAGAACTTGCCCATTATTATATGTTTGTTCCCATAGGGTTGGAGACCCTTGGTTCATGGGGAAAGAGTGCATCTAAGTTCCTCAAGGTGCTGGGCAAAAGACTCAACAGGGTAACTAAGGATCCCAGGGCTGCTAGTTTTCTGTTCCAGCGACTCAGCGCTGCTGTTCAGAGGGGTAATGCATGCTGTATTTTGGGCACACGCTACAGCTCTGAGGAGCTGGATGAGATTTTCGCTTTATTATCAGTGCCAAACACGTAACTATATGTACTAGACATATATCTCTCACACCTCATGTACTGTATACGCCATCTTTATATCTTCTGTACCATATTATGTAAATAAAATAAAATATACCTATTGGCAAGACAGTGATGGAGTGAATGATGATGAAAGTTTTTCTTTTTCGGGCCACCCTGCCTTGGTGGGAATCGGCCGATGTGTTAATAAAAATAAAAAAATATATATATATATATATGTGTGTGTGTGTGTGTGTATATATATATATATATATATATATATATATATATATATTGAATAGGTAAAAATTGCAATTATGTCTTAAATTGCAACGCTTTTCTTGCCGAATAAGGGAAGCGAATATTTGTGTATGCAATAATTTCGCAATAATAATTCTGAACCTAACGAAAAAAAATATTTCATTGTGTTTGTTTATTATTAAATTATTGTAATCTTATCAGAAATATATTTAGTTGGATTAGGCTAAATTAAATTGCGCTTGTTATAATAAGGTTAGGTAAGTTTCCTAAGTTTCTTTTGATACAAAATTACTATTTTTTACAATAACATAATTGAAAAAATATATTTTTAACCGTATAACAGAAAATTTTAGAAAGGACTTAAATTTAAATGAGTTCTTTTTAATCATTAAGTTCAGAATAACTTTTGCGAAGTTATTGCATACACAAGTTTTTTCTCTTGTCTAATTTGGCAAGAAAAGCATTGCAATTTAAGCCAAAATAGCAAGTTTTGCCTATTCGGCACGATATTTATATAAACTAATAGCAACTCTGCTACTAGCTGGGGCTAGCAACGCTCTTCTTGCCGAAGAACAAATTTTACAATAAACAAAGGATAAATTTAAAGATAAGAGGCTCACACATTTATTAATAACATCGGTTTTCCTGGTCCAGTACCAATTATATTCTGAACCAAATAATGATTTTGCTACTTGGAGTATACCTGAAGAGGGTTTCCGGGGTCAACGCCACCACGAGGCTCGGTCTGAGACCAGCGCTAGTGGTGGATCAGGGTCTGATCAACCAGGCTGTTACTGCTGGTCGCACGAAAACCAAAGTACGAACCACAGCCCGGCTGATCAGATCCTGACATTAGGTGCCTGTCCAGTGCCTTCTTGAAGACAGCCAGGGGTCTATTGGTAATCCCCTTATGTATGCTGGAAGACAATTGAATAGTCTTGGGCCCCTGACACTTATTGTGTTGTCTCTTAGCGTACTCGTGGTGCCCCTACATTTCAATGGGGGAATGTTGCATCTCCTGCCGAGTCTTTTGCTTTCGTAGGGAGTGATTTTCGTGTGCAAGTTTGGTACTAATCCCTCTAGGATTTTTCAAGTATATTTTATCATGTATCTTTCTTGCCTGCGTTCCAGGGAATACAAATCAAGGGACTTCAACCCTTCTCAGCAATATAGGTGCTTTATAGTACTTATATGTGACGTGAAAGTTCTCTGTACATTCTCCAGGTCAGCAATTTCGCCTGCCTTGAAAGGAGCAGTTAGTGTACAGCAGTGTTCCAGCCTAGAGAGAACAAGCGATTTTAAGAGAATCATTATATGCTTGGCGTAGCTAGTTTTGAAAGTTCTCATTATCCATCCAATCATTTCTCTAGCAGTTGAGGTAGATACATTGCTGTGGTCTTTGAAGGTGAGCATAAATTTATTGAAAAAGTGTTCGTCTTTCTGCCAGAAAGTGGGGTGGTTCAAGTCAGAGATTGAAGGAGCGCTACAAATTTGGTCAATGGTTAAATGAATTTATCTTACTAACATATGTAATTATACTCTATATATGAGGATCGTAAGGTCGTGGTACCAAATAAAACAATGATCCGAATGAGAATTTCAGTGATCCTGCGAAGAAGCGATTTATACTTGTGAAAGCTGTATAGAATCTTGACTTTCAAGATGGAATGCACGTAACTGTGTATGTAATCCTGATGACTGGAGCACTGAGAGTTGCTGGAGAGGCTGGGGAATACACTGTGTCTCCTGTGATTAGGATGAACAGAAATTAAGGCTGCATGAAGCATGTAAAGGATGTGTTTATTAGCTCCCCAAATAAAATTGGTTATCATTATAAATAGGCACAGTCAGGTAAGACTGTTGGCTGTTGAAGGAGAGATGTGACAGTCGACTCTCAAAGTGAAGGCCGGGAAATTTTACCTTTGTGCTTTCTGATAGAGGGGAGACATTCAGGATTAAAAGAGGCTGTTGATAGACAATGAGAATCTTTATAATACAACGTTTCGCCCAAGGTTAGGCTTCATCAATTACATTTTGCACTTGATAAAGCTCAATCTTCGGAGAAACATTGCAATAAAAAGAATTCTATGCTACCAGTCTATATTTCCAAGAAGCAATAAGACATCTTGTGACAGCTAGTTATACCAATAAAAGAATTTAAACCTTGTAAAGGTGTCTGGTGTCGTTCATTGATAGGGGATATATATGTAACATTCGAAAAAAATTGAAAAATTAGTTTAACGACAAATATTCCTAAAATCTGGCAACATTTTTATTCAAGTCTCGTTTCTCTACTATATTTCTACAACGCATTGTTGCAGTTACATTATCTCATATGATGGTGTCATTGCTGCAGTTACATTATCTCATGTGATGGTGTCATTGTTGCAGTTACATTATCTCATGTGATGGTGTCATTGCTGCAGTTACATTATCTCATGTGATGGTGTCATTGTTGCAGTTACATTATCTCATGTGATGGTGTCATTGCTGCAGTTACATTATCTCATGTGATGGTGTCATTGCTGCAGTTACATTATCTCATGTGATGGTGTCATTGCTGCTGTTACATTATCTCATGTGATGGTGTCATTGCTGCAGTTACATTATCTCATGTGATGGTGTCATTGTTGCAGTTACATTATCTCATGTGATGTTGTCATTCCTGCAGTTACATTATCTCTTGTGATGGTGTCATTGTTGCAGTTACATTATCTCGTGTGATGGTGTCATTGTTGCAGTTACATTATCTCATGTGATAGTGTCACTGTTGCACTTACATTATCTCATGTGATGGTGTCATTGTTGCAGTTTCATTATCTCATGTGATGGTGTCATTGTTGCAGTTATATTATCTCATGTAACGTGTCATTGTTGCAGTTACATTATCTCATGTGATGGTGGCATTGTTGCATTTACATTATCTCATGAGATGGTGTCATTGTTGCAGTTACATTATCTCATGTGATGGTGTCATTGTTGCAGTTACATTATCTCATGTGATGGTGGCATTGTTGCATTTACATTATCTCATGTGAAGGTGTCATTGTTGCATTTACATTATATCATGTGATGGTGTCATTGTTGCAGTTACATTATCTCTTGTGATGGTGTCATTGTTGCAGTTACATTATCTCATGTGATGGTGTCATTGTTGCAGTTACATTATCTCATGTGATGGTGTCATTGTCGCAGTTACATTATCTCATGTGATGGAGTCATTGTCGCAGTTACATTATCTCATGTGATGATGTGATGGTGTCATTGTTGCAGTTACATTATCTCATGTGATGGTGTCATTGTTGCAGTTACATTATCTCATGTGATGGTGTCATTGTTGCAGTTACATTATCTCATGTGATGGTGTCATTGTTGCAGTTACATTATCTCATGTGATGGTGTCATTGTCGCAGTTACATTATCTGATGTGATGGTGTCATTGTTGCAGTTATATTATCTGATGTGATGGAGTCATTGTCGCAGTTACATTATCTCTTGTGATGGTGTCATTGTTGCAGTTACATTATCTCGTGTGATGGTGTCATTGTTGCAGTTACATTATCTCATGTGATAGTGTCACTGTTGCAGTTACATTATCTCATGTGATGGTGTCATTGTTGCAGTTTCATTATCTCATGTGATGGTGTCATTGTTGCAGTTATATTATCTCATGTAACGTGTCATTGTTGCAGTTACATTATCTCATGTGATGGTGTCATTGTTGCAGTTACATTATCTCGTGTGTTGGTGTCATTGTTGCAGTTACATTATCTCATGTGATGGTGTCATTGTTGCAGTTACATTATCTCATGTGATGGTGGCATTGTTGCATTTACATTATCTCATGTGATGGTGTCATTGTTGCATTTACATTATCTCATGTGATGGTGTCATTTTTGCAGTTACATTATCTCATGTGATGGTGTCATTGTTGCAGTTACATTATCTCATGTGATAATGTCATTGTCGCAGTTACATTATCTCATGTGATGGAGTCATTGTCGCAGTTACATTATCTCATGTGATGATGTGATGGTGTCATTGTTGCAGTTACATTATCTCATGTGATGGTGTCATTGTTGCAGTTACATTATCTCATGTGATGGTGTCATTGCTGCAGTTACATTATCTCACGTGATGGTGTCATTGTTGCAGTTACATTATCTGATGTGATAATGACATTGCTGCAGTTACATTTTCTAATGTGATGGTGTCATTGTTGCAGTTACATTATCTCATGTGATGATGTCATTGTTGCAGTTACATTATCTGATGTGATGGTGTCATTGTTGTTTACATTATCTCATGTGATGGTGTCATTGTTGCAGTTACATTATATCATGTGATGATTTCAGTGTTGCAGTTACATTATCTCATGTGATGGTGTCATTGTTGCAGTTACATTATCTCATGTGATGGTGTCATTGCTGTAGTTACATTATCTGATGTGATGGTATCATTTTCGCAGTTACATTATCTCATGTGATGGAGTCATTGTTGCAGTTACATTATCTCATGTAATGGTGTCATTGTTGCAGTTACATTATCTCATGTAATGGTGTCATTGTTGCAGTTACATTATCTCATGTGATGGTGTCATTGTTGCAGTTACATTATCTCATGTGATGGTGTAATTGTCGCAGTTACATTATCTGATCTGATGGTGTCATTGTTGCAGTTACATTATCTCAAGTGTTGGTGTCATTGTTGCAGTTACATTATCTCATGTAATGGTGTCATTGTTGCAGTTACATTATCTGATGTGATGGTGTCATTGTTGCAGTTACATTATCTCATGTGATGGTGCCATTGTTGCAGTTACATTATCTCATGTGATGGTGTCATTGTTGCAGTTGCATTATCTCATGTGATGGTGTCATTGTCGCAGTTACATTATCTGATCTGATGGTGTCATTGTTGCAGTTACATTATCTCATGTAATGGTGTCATTGTTGCAGTTACATTATCTCATGTAATGGTGTCATTGTTGCAGTTACATTATCTGATGTGATGGTGCCATTGTTGCAGTTACATTATCTCATGTGATGGTGTCATTGTTGCAGTTACATTATCGCATGTGATGGTGTCATTGTTGCAGTTACATTATCTCATGTAATGGTGTCATTGTTGCAGTTACATTATCTGATGTGATGGTGCCATTGTTGCAGTTACATTATCTCATGTGATGGTGTCATTGTTGCAGTTACATTATCTCATGTGATGGTGTCATTGTTGCAGTTACATTATCGCATGTGATGGTGTCATTGTTGCAGTTACATTATCTCATGTGATGGTGTCATTGTTGCAGTTACATTATCTCATGTGATGGTGTCATTGTTGCAGTTACATTATCTCATGTGTTAAGTAAAATGACACAAATGCAACTAATGAGACATTTTATTGTGGCAACGTTTCGCTCTCCAGGAGCTTTGTCAAGCCATTACAAACAATTCATGGACACACAGTGTATATATAGGTTCAGGGTGAGGTGTAATACTATTGGTGGTAGAGGTAGTAGTGATATAAGTCGTAGTTGTAGTAGTAGTGATACAATAAGATAGAACAATCAACTTGCACATGAGTAAAAGGTGATAAAAGCAATTACTTGGGTAGTATAAAAATAGGTTAGACAAATATTTCTGTTGGAGGTTGGTGTCATTGTTGCAGTTACATTATCTCATGTGATGGTGTCATTGTTGCAGTTACATTATCTCATGTGATGGTGTCATTGGTCAGGGCTGGTGAATTTGGATAACGTGTTGTCGGCAGGAGAGTAGGGTAGTGTATGGCATGGTGTCCGCTGGCGCTACCCCATACGCCAAGGGTTTGTTTATTTTATTCGACTCCAGCCTTCCCACTCTTCATGCATCGGGTTTTAGGTGTTTTAGCCACGAGAGAGAGATGGGTGAATATTTATTGAGTGTATATAGTGTTATATTAAATAATGGTATAGTTTTGTAACGAGGAATTTTCCCTGAACCTCTGATAACCAACCCATTCATGTATCAAATGCTGGTTTAGCGCTTTCTGTTTTGACTGGGTGGCCTAGTTTTACATGTGATTTGTGTAACTTTCACCTTTGCCCTTAGACAAGGCTTTGGCCCCAAGAGCTCCCACCTTTTCTGCGTAACACTATATAAGACTTGGAGTGATTCTTGAAAGTCTCCTCCATCTCCTCACCACCAAAATACCCTTACTCACAGTCTTGAAAGGCAGTCCGGCCTGACCTATTTTCCTGTCACAAATGAGCGAAGCAGTGACCAGTAGACAGGTAGGGGAGAGGGAAGGGGGTATGATAGGGGGTGAAATAGTAGTAGTAGTAGTAATATTAAAGTTACTTTTCGCCAAATTTATACTCTTTGTTTATCTAGTTTATACTTTTCCAGTCATTGATGCCTCCGGTGGCTACTTCAGTTCCTTCTCCTGCCATCTTCAATACTTGATGAAATCGGGCGCTCTCTTCCTTACAGACTCAAAGAGCTCAAGAGAAATGTTCTCCCTGCTGACATACAAAATAAAACTCTTTTCTGTCTACTGACTTTCTTATTTCATGTTCTCTTTTTCTTTCCATCACGGACCAGTGGCCTACTGCAGTGCTCCCCTGCTTCCTGGGACACATGTACTGCTTTGATATTGACTTTCCTGAGATGCATTATACCCTCATTTCTGTACCACTAGTCCTCTCCAGCTTCGGCTAGTACACCTTCAGTGTTCCTCTAGTTTTCTCTTATTTACTGCTGCTGCTGCTACCGTTATTGTTAATTATTTTTCTACTACTATACTCTATATTATCTCTTTTCAAACATTATCACTACCACTGCTACTACTACTACTACTACTGCTGCTACTACTACTGCTACTACTGCTGCTACTACTACTGCTACTGCTACTACTACTACTACTACTGCTGCTACTACTACTGCTACTACTGCTGCTACTACTACTACTACTACTGCTGCTACTACTACTGCTACTGCTACTACTACTACTACTACTGCTGCTACTACTCTGCTACTGCTGCTACTACTACTCTACTGCTGCTACTACTACTGCTACTGCTACTACTACTACTACTACCACTGCTACTACTACTACTACTACTGCTGCTACTACTACTGCTACTGCTACTACTACTACTACTACTGCTGCTACTACTGCTACTGCTACTACTACTACTACTACTGCTGCTACTACTACTGCTACTGCTACTACTACTACTACTACCACTGCTACTACTACTACTACTACTGCTGCTACTACTACTGCTACTGCTACTACTACTACTACTACTGCTGCTACTACTACTGCTACTACTGCTGCTACTACTACTCTACTACTACTACTACTACTACTACTACTACTGCTACTACTGCTGCTACTACCTGCTACTGCTACTACTACTACTACTACTACTACTACTACTACTACTACTACGCTACTGCTGCTACTACTACTACTACTAGTCCACTCCCACCATATCCACTTCTATCCCTGTTCCCGACAGTACATCAGGGCTGAGGGACTGACCACCTCCTACCAAGGGAGATGGACTGAGGGACTGACCACCTCCTACCAAGGAAGATGGACTGAGGGACTGACCACCTCCTACCAAGGGAGATGGACTGAGGGACTGACCACCTCCTACCAAGGGAGATGGACTGAGGGATTGACCACCTCCAACCAAGGGAGATGGACTGAGGGACTGACCACCTCCTACCAAGGGAGATGGACTGAGGGACTGACCACCTCCTACCAAGGGAGATGGACTGAGGGACTGACCACCTCCTACCAAGGGAGATGGACTGAGGGACTGACCACCTCCTACCAAGGGAGATGGACTGAGAACGTCAAAACTACTTCAACTGTCTCCAGTACCTTCTGTATTCGAGTGAAAAAGTCTTTTTTACTGGAGAAACACTTCGACAGTAAAGATACTCTAGTGTTGCAAATGTATTTTATTCTTCAATTTATCGGCATTAAATGTAATCAATAATATCGCAGATACGATCATTTTTTATCGTATATCCATGACTGAGGTCATGGTATATAAGGAAGGACAACGTACACACTACAATGCTGGATAATATTTTTATTGAGTATCCTCGAAGGAGGCCTTTTAATGGTTGCCTGATATTTTTATCTTCCTACGTCCACCTGTTCGTTTTATTTTCCCATAACACGATAACACGATAAGGCCTCATTCAAGCAACTTCAGTGTTTCAAGGCTCGTGTACGGTACCTACGTAGGGTGAGATTCTTGAAACAAATGACGTACACAGGAGTCATGCAGCCAGAGCTACTGAACTCGTTCCCAGTTTCTCAGAATAACTCTAATAACTTCTTTGACATTCTGTACCGTAGATACATAGGTTTAATAAGTTCGGGTTGACTTAGATACGATGAATAGAAGAGTGCCAGGGGACATATGGCAATTAAAGAAGCAATGAGACGTCTGAGTAACGTGTAAGTGAAGTGAATTAGACGAAGAGGAGTTAGAGGTTGTAATACGTTGTAGCAGGAGTATATGTGAACGGACCCTGGACGCCATTAACCAGTAAATCTGATTAATTATAGTGAGCAACAAGAGCCGGAAGTTCTGAGCAGACCTGCAAACATAGCCACGTCAGTACTACTCACACAATTAATTAAATGGGAGACTATTTTCAGTAGAATCACAACAGGACATATGGAAGCTAAATTCTCATTATTCATTACATATGTCAGAGTGGTTAACACATAGGACAGAAACGTTAACGATGATGTTTCGGTCCGACTTGGATCATTTATAAAGTCACAGAGTGACTAAATGTTTTATTTGTGAATTGTAACTTTTAGTTCTTTACAGAAGAAGTGGCAACAGCTGGAGAGGCAGATGGTGCAGGCAGATGGTGCAGGCAGACACCGTGTGTGGATTCAAGGATAATTACCAGAAAGGATAAAATCTCAAACACGTATCCGGGCCTCAGAGCAAAGAATCACAGCAAGACAAGTACAGTCATAGTGCAGCAACAGCATAATTGATCACAAGGTAAAATAATGCTTTCATTTTCTCTTCTATATATTTTCTCTTAGTTAATGGGTTTGGTGGACACGGTGTTTGGTGGACACGGTGTTTGGTGGACACGGTGTTTGGTGAACACGGTGTTTGGTGGACACGGTGTTTGGTGGACACGGTGTTTGGTGGACACGGTGTTTGGTGGACAAGGTGTTTGGTGGACACGGTGTTTGGTGGACAAGGTGTTTGGTGGACAAGGTGTTTGGTGGACACGGTGTTTGGTGGACACGGTGTTTGCCTGGAGAGATGAGACTCAGGCAGGAAGTTAATGTTTACGGGAAGGCGACCAGACATCCTGTTGGCAGTGTGTAAGTTTGTGGTTGAGGTGTTAGTGATTGTTGTGGTGATTGTGTTAGTGATTGTTGTTGTTACTGTGTTAGTGATTGTTGTTGTTAGTGTGTTAGTTATTGTTGCGGTAACTGTGTTAGTGATTGTTACTGTGTTAGTGATTGTTGTTGTGGCTGCTGTTGTGACTGGTGATTTTTGTTGTGGTTGTGTTAGCGATTGTTGTTGTGGCTGTGTTAGTGATTGTTGTTGTGGCTGAAGCAAAGCTAATGTTGGATATTTGTTGATGGTTGTTCTAGTGAATATTTATGTGAGGGGTAGTGATTGTGGTGGGAGAAGTGGCAATGATTTTGGTTATTGTGCTAGAGATTGTGGTGGTACAGGTTGTGTTGGTGACCGCTGTTGTAAAGTTGCGATTGTTGTGGTAGCTGTGGTAATGATTGTAGTAGAAGTTGTGGTAAAGATTGTGTTAAGACTTGTGACAGTGATTGTTGTAGAAGTTTTTGTAGTAATTGTTTTGTAGGTATTGTAGTGATTGCGTCTGTAGTTATTTTGGTAGTGATTGTTTTTAAGGTGTTGTGATTGTATCTGTAGTTGTGGTGGTAGCGATTGTTTTTGTAGGTGTTTCGATTGTATCTCTTGTGGTAGCATGATTGTTTTTGTAGGTGTCGTGACTGTATCTGTAGTTGTGATGGCAGTGACTTTTTTGTAGGTGTTGTGATTGTATATGTAGTTGTGGTGTTAGTGACTGTTTTTGTAGGTGATGTGATTGTATCTGTAGTTGTGGTGGCAGTGATTATTCTTGAAGCTGTGTTAGTGATTGTTGTGGTGGCTTTGATAGTGATAGGGGTGGTGGTTGTAATCTTGATTGTTGCTGTGACTTTGGTGGTGATTGTGACGGTAGTAAAAGTAGAGATTATTGTGTTGAATGAGATAGAGATTGTGTTTGGAGTTGTTGTAATGATTGTGATGATCGTCATTGTGCTTGAAATTGGGATTGTTTTTTGTGTTTGTTAGTGATTGTTATTATGGTTAAAGTACTGAATGTGGTGACTATGGAGTACTGATTGTGGTGCTAGTTGTGAAGGTGAATCCGAAAGTGATGCTAGTGATTGTGTGATGTAATCGTTTAGGACACAGACAAGCGATTGTGATTTTGAGAAATTGTTGCAGTCTGAGCTGAAATAGTGATAATTGTGTTAGATGTTCGAATGATTTTGATTGTGTTTGTGGTGTTGATTGTGATGAAGATTGTAGTAATAATATCCGTATCACAATTAATACCAAGTGATGGAAGTAATTGTAATGATTGTGGTTAGGTGATAATAGTGATTACAACTGTAATAAAGAGTGTTGTAATGTAGAGGAAATAATTTCCTTTGATTGTCGTGATTGTTGTGGTGTAGTGGTTGTGATTGTTGAAATGATAGTTATTTTGATGGTGTGGTGACTGACTGCAGAAGTGTGATGGCAGTGATAACAGTGTTATAAATTGTGGTTATTATGATAGTGATTGTAGCAGGGTGGTTATAGAGATTGTGGCAGGGGTGGTCATAGTGATTGTGGCAGGGGTGATGGAAGTAATTTTGGGAAGGGAGTTGGTATTGATTGTGATAAAAATAGTGGTTGTGACTGCAGCATGGGTGGTGGTAGTTTTTTGTTTTTGTAGACGGGATAGTGGTAGTGATTGTGGCAGGGGTGGTCGTAGTGATTGAGGCAGAAGTGGTCGTAGTGATTGAGGCAGGGGTGGTCATAGTGATTGGGGCAGGAGTGGTTGTAGTGATTGGGGAAGGGGTGGTCATGGTGATTGGGGCAGGGGTGGTCGTAGTGATTGGGGAAGGGGTGGTCATGGTGATTGGGGCAGGTGTGATCGTAGTGATTGGGGAAGGGGTGGTCGTAGTGATTGGGAAGGGGTGGTCATGGTGATTGGGGCAGGGTGGTCGTAGTGATTGGGGAAGGGGTGGTCATGGTGATTGGGGCAGGTGTGATCGTAGTGATTGGGGAAGGGGTGGTCGTAGTGATTGGGGTAAGGGTGGTCGTAGTGATTGAGGCAGAGGTAGTCGTAGTGATTAAGGCAGAGGTGGTCGTAGTGATTGAGGCAGGGGTGGTCATAGTGATTGGGGCAGGGGTGGCTGTAGTGATTAGGGAAGGGGGTCATAGTGATTGGGTCAGGGGTGGTCGTAGTGATTGGGAAGGGGTGGTCATGGTGACTGGGGCAGGTGTGATCGTAGTGATTGGGGAAGGGGTGGTCGTAGTGATTGGGGCAAGGGTGGTCGTATTGATTGAGGCAGAGGTGGTCGTAGTGATTGAGGCAGAGGTGGTCGTAGGGACTGAGGCAGAGGTGGTCGTAGTGATTGAGACAGAGGTGGTCGTAGTGATTGAGGCAGAGGTAATCGTAGTGATTGAAGCATATGTGGTCGTAGTGATTGGGGCAGTGGTGGCCGTAGTGATTGAGACAGAGGTGGTCGTAGTGACTGAGACAGAGGTAGTCGTAGTGATTGGGGGAGTGGTCGTAGTGGCTGAGGCAGAGGTAGTCGTAGTGATTGGGGCAGGGGTGGTCATAGTGACTGAGGCAGAGGTAATCGTAGTGATTGAGGCAGAAGTGGTCATAGTGACTGAGGCAGAGGTGGTCGTAGTGACTGAGGCAGATGTTGTCGTAGTGACTGAGGCAGAGGTGGTCGTAGTGATTGAGGCAGAAGTGGTCGTAGTGACTGAGGCAGAGGTGGTCGTAGTGACTGAGGCAGAGGTGGTCGTAGTGACTGAGGCAGAGGTGGTCGTAGTGACTGAGGCAGAGGTGGTCGTAGTGACTGAGGCAGAGGTGGTCGTAGTGATTGGGGCAGCCTGAGGATGGAGCCTTCATTCACCTCATTCACGTTGAAATTCGAGAAGCCGCGTCCATGGAAGGAAAGCAAATGTATTTCAACTTAACTATATTATGGCAACTTATTTTATGTCTTTCCTTGGCTTTGAGGATCTTCTGATTCTCAGCAAAACACAAAGGAAAGGCGAGGAACAAATGGATGATATTTTCTTGCTGAAAGTCATCGAAAGTGTCATCCAGAACATGATGCAAATCCACAGGAAGGGATTCGTTCACTTGGAACACAAACTTTGAACGATCCCATCCAGAGTCACCCAAAACTTTTATAATTGATTTTGGATTCGCAACCCCCCCAGGCCAGCCATGGATACATGGCGAAAACTTCAAGCACCGTGTCAAAAATATTCTGCGAACAAATATTGTGGCCGCCATGGGTGAGGCTGTCACAACAGGCTGGGGTCGGCTTCCTTATCCGGCTGCTACTTCCACTTAAGGACAGCCGGCCCCACCAGCTGATGACTATGACTAAACAAGGGATGAACAAAAACCCTAAGGAGCGATCGATCTACCCTTAAGAGTTACCTCAACATGACACACAAAAAAATATCAAACAGATCAACGCAAAGGAAATAAATGGTATAAAATACCGACACAATGGAAAAATAAACACATAAGCAGTATAATGTGATCCTTTATTGACAACGTTTCGCCCACACAGTGGGCTTTATCAAGTCACAAACAGATCTGTTTGTGACTAGATAAAGCCCACTGTGTGGGCGAAACGTTGTCAATAAAGGATCACATTATATTGCTTACGTGTTTATTTTTCCAGTTCAACGCAAAGTTTGGCTGAGCTCTTCCTTGAATACAGCTTTAGTGACAAAAAAATACTATATGAAAAGAATAAAAAAGTAAACCATTAAGTCTTTCCTTTAATTTATATCTAAAAATCATCACCTCTTCTCCAACTATATCAATATTTCTTCACCTCTCTCTCTTTAAAAAACAAAAATCTTCATTTCTTTCCCTCCGTCTCTTGGAAGTCTCCGAGCAGCCACCTCCCCGTGGTGAGTTATGGGTAATCTGAGTGGCTGGTCATAACCACTCAGAGTGTGAGCAGCTGAGAGCTGCTCACACTCTTCATATTGAACCAACAAAGAGGCACAATACTATGACTGGAATATATGCACACACAGAAGGCTATGACCCAACACGATTACATCTGGATACTAATATATTTTTTACAATCAAATTTAGGATAGTTGCCTAAGATGTCTATCTAATTTTCATTTATTAAATACCTCAGCATTACAAGAAACTCAATGGTAATAAGTCACTTTGACTTTTTTGGGGTTTAGGTAATTTCCATGTGTTACTTATGTACGATTTATATAAGTGTATTTATGTGCACTTGTATCTAAATAAATTTACTCTTTCTCTAGATGGTTCATTACCTTTGTAACTTGTCATGATTGTGACCAGATCTACCTGGAGTTCATTACCTTTGTAACTAGTTCAGCTATCATAACTTTGGGGCCCAGTCCCTGGACTCATTATGTACCTCTGTAATCTTATGACTACCACCCACAGGATGGGTATGAGCTGCATAATGAAGATATTAAACTAATTCTCTATATTCCTCACTAAGTTTACCTGGAGAGTTTACCTGGAGAAGGTTTCAGGAATCAACGCCCCCGCGGCTCGGTCTGTGACCAGGCCTCATGGTGGATCAGGGTCTGATTAACCAGCCTGTTACTGCTGGCCGCACGCAAACTGACGTACGAACCAGAGCCCAGTTGGTCAGGCACTGACTTTAGGTGCCTGTCCAGTGCCTTCTTGAAGACAACCAGGGGTCTACTGGTAATCCTCCTTATGTATGCTGGAAGGCAGTTGAACAATCTTGGGCCCTGGACACTTATTGTGTCGTCTCTCAATGTACTCGTAGCGCCCCTGCTTTTCAAAAACGTTTTATTTTAGACGGCCAAATGTACACGTAAATAATCCGAAGCTCAGCTTCCAAGACCTTTTTAGCCGATGCTACAAGTAGGGGAGATAAGAGAAGGAAATAGTGCGGTTGTTGTGGTGGTGCTGGGGGGAAGGGAAGAGCGAGTGATGGCGGGGAAGGGAAGAAAGGTGGTAATACGAGTGTCACTCTAGCACCAGCAGTCTCACGGGTTACAGTCGCAAGTCTCACGGGTTACAGTCGCAGTCTCACGGGTTACAGTCGCAAGTCTCACGGGTTACAGTCGCAGTCTCACGGGTTACAGTCGCAGTCTCACGGGTTACAGTCGCAGTCTCACGGGTTACAGTCGCAGTCTCACGGGTTACAGTCGCAGTCTCACGGGTTACAGTCGCAGGTTACAGTGACACCAACATTGACACGGATAGTAACTCTGCTCTACACTTCCCAGCATCACCCTCAATGTTTGTGGTGAGTCAACCTCGACTTTTATAACTTTAATTATACCGAGTTATCACTAGATAATAATATTTGTGTGATTTTTTTAGGTTTAAATTCTATCTACCGCCCTTGGAGCATTTGGAGGGAGTCTCACCTAACCATTAACATCATTAATACTTGAATCACTAAAACAGTATTAGAGTAAAGTTTCAGTGTTCATAGTCTGAGAGATCCACACTTCAAGGTGTTAGTTAGTTTAATATCTTTATTATGCACCCCATACCCATCCTGTGGGCGGTAGTCAAAAGATTACAGAGGTACATAATGGGTCCAGGGACTGGACCCCAAAGTTTTGATAGCTGAGCAAGTTACAAAGGTAATGAACTAACAAGCTACAAAGGTAAGGAACTCACAAGTTACAAAGGTAATGAACTCACAAGTTACAAAGGTAATGAAATATGTAAGTAAATTTACTTACTTACGTTTATACATGGTTACAATCATGAACAAATGATAAAGCAATGAAAAATTCACTAGTCTACACCCAGTCACAACTGTAATGAGTTCTTGGTGCAAATTTTATTGTTGGGTCACACACACACACATATACATACACACTTACATATACACATACATACATACACATACACACACATATATACACACACATATATACATACACACACACAACAGGCTTCAAGGTGAACCTATACTCGTACGTAACAGCGGTGTATGACCCTGGTGGGTTTAGCACTCAATAATACATACTCGTATATATCTCTAAATGTATATACACTAATAGGCACATACCTCTAAATTCATATATACATCTCTTTGTATATACACTGAGGGATACACATCTCTGCACGTACATCGATATATACTTCTTAATATACTGAGATACACTCACCTTTCTGTGCTTATACACTGAGATACACTCACCTTTCTGTGCATATACACTAAGAAATACACAGCTCTATGTGAATGTATGCTATGCGATACACACCTCTTACATATTAATTAAAATATATAAACCACTCGGTGAATATACATTTCAGGGATACACTGCTCTCTGGCTTGTGTATTAACACAGGTAGGAACACTCCATCTTAATACAGAGAAACACACACCTTGGTGTATGAACACTGTGAAATACACTACTATTGGTGTACTATGTGCACTAAAATATACTCTCCTGTTTTTTCATATAATGTTGATTCAAAATACTTGGTGTAAATACACTGTGAGGTACGCACCTCTCAATACACTGTGAGGTACGCACCTCACAATACACTGTGAGGTACGCACCTCTCAATACACTGTGAGGTACGCACCTCACAATACACTGTGTGGTACGCACCTCACAATACACTGTGAGGTACGCACCTCTCAATACACTGTGAGGTACGCACCTCTCAATACACTGTGAGGTACGCACCTCACAATACACTGTGAGGTACGCACTCTCAATACACTGTGAGTACGCACCTCACAATACACTGTGAGGTACGCACCTCACAATACACTGTGAGGTACGCACCTCTCAATACACTGTAGGTACGCACCTCACAATACACTGTGAGGTACGCACCTCTCAATACACTGTGAGTTACGCACCTCTCAGTACACTGTGAGTTACGCACCTCTCAGTACACTGTGAGTTACGCACCTCTCAGTACACTGTGAGTTACGCACCTCTCAGTACACTGTGAGTTACGCACCTCTCAGTACACTGTGAGGTACACACCTCTCAGTACACTGTGAGGTACGCACCTCTCAGTACACTGTGAGTTACGCACCTCTCAGTACACTGTGAGGTACGCACCTCTCAGTACACTGTGAGTTACGCACCTCTCAGTACACTGTGAGGTACGCACCTCTCAGTACACTGTGAGTTACGCACCTCTCAGTACACTGTGAGGTACGCACCTCTCAGTACACTGTGAGGTACGCACCTCTCGGTACACTGTGAGGTACGCACCTCTCAGTACACTGTGAGTTACGCACCTCTCAGTACACTGTGAGGTACGCACCTCTCGGTACACTGTGAGGTACGCACCTCTCGGTACACTGTGAGGTACGCACCTCTCAGTACACAACACCCACATATACACTAAAAGACACACATGTCTCGATGTATAAACACTGAAATACACGCACCTCGGTGTATATACACATAAATACACACCTTTAGGTGTATGTACATTAAGAGGATTATTACGATACGCCATAGGATTTGTAAAGTATTTGGTATGCGAGCGAGCGAGGTATGACGAGAGCTTTGGTAATATGGAGAAGGAAGAAGGATGGAAATATGGGAATGGGTTGGGAGGGTGGCGGGGAAGGTGGGGTTATAAAGGTAAGTGGCCTAACCACTTTGGCGCAGTTTAAATAAGTGTGTGTGTGTGTGTTGTGTTATTCATGAATGCATAAGATTCATGAGACACGTATATACTTCCTGTCCATCAGTTGCACACAGTTATACCAGCAGTACACCAGTATGCCACTGAGTTGGAGGGATGCATACTATTTGCAATTGCCTTTCTTTTGCGCAAGAGGACGGTCGTATGGCTGCTGCTGCAGATGGTAGTTGCAGGGCGTTCGATAGAGGTTGATTGCTACCAGAGTTGGCCGGTCAAGCAGTTCCTGAGGCGGTGTCCTGCCGTAGGATGTTTGCAGATGTTACAATGTTAGTTGTAAGGTGTAGATCGATCGAAGTAGGTCACCCAAGATTGGGTGCATTTATTCTTGTTGTTGGACTTAGGTATCCATTCTTCTATTTCTTTGGGAAGGTCACTCAGGATCCTTGGTCGTGGGATGGTCTCCTTGTGAATGAAGCGTCGAACTCTTTGTTGGAGGGTCATTCTCTGGGTTCTGTGGGGAGGTGTGTTGATGATGTAGTCGGTGGTGTTCATTGGTTGGGGTGGGTTTTCTCTGTCAGGTACATAGAGTTCCTGTATGTCATATAGTTGTCTTTTTTAGTTTGTCTAGCCTGACATTAATTGCAGCGATATCCTGTTGTATGTGCAGGTCTTCCATCCTGATTCTGTCTCGAAGTCTGGTGCCAGTAACAAAGCGGAGGGCTTTGTTCTGGATCCTTTGGAGCTGTAGCATGTTGGATTTAGTTGATAGTGACATGGGTACGCAAGGGTATTCAAGCAAAGGTCTGATCATCTTATATATGTGTTTCTTGATGTGGGAGGGGGCTTCTTTGAACCTGAAAAGTTGATTGAGGCGGACTTTTGCTAGGTTCACTTTTTTAGTGATTGAGATGTGGAGTGAAGCAATCTGTCGCTCTCATAACCCAGGATCTTGTTTGGGTTTCTGATTGCGATACATAAACCTCTGATGGAGATACCACCTTTGTCTTCTATGGTTGATGAGAAACAGCCGATGTTGCTAACGAGGACTTCATCTGGGTTAGTTGTGATTCTCCAATTGTTTCTCCCAGTTAGCTGTTCTTCGTAGTTCCTCATTCATTTTCTCTATTACTCTCCTATGCTTGTTAGCACCTGTTATGGGGGTGGGTGAAACTACATGGATAACATCGTTTGCAAATTGGGTGATGATGGTATCGTTGTGTTCAGGTTGTGGGAGGTCGTTTACATATATATTGAAGAGTATGGGGCTTAGGCATGAGCCTTGAGGTACTCCAGCTGTCGGTGTGAATGGTACTGCTGACTTACCATTGAAGGTGGGAACGATGCTTCTACCTGTTAAGAAGTTGTATATTAGCCCGAGGAAGGTCCAGTTGTGGTCTGGGAGGTCTGTAAGTTTGAATATGAGTCCATCGTGCTACAGGCTGTCGAAGGATTAGTGTACGTCCCTAGTTGCAATTAGGCAAGGTTTCTTTGTTTCCTCAAGCTGTCCACCGCATCAAAGATGACATTTATAGCATGTTGTGTACCGCGGTGGGACCTGAAGCCAAACTGCTTTTCGGTGAAGAGGTGATTGAATTCATGTAGTAGTTCAGTCTATTACAAATTATTTTTTCGAAGACTTTGCCAGCGACTTCGAGTAGGGAGATAGCTCTGTAGTTCTCTGGTTTCCGGTTGTCCTTGTTGGGTTTTGCGATGAAAATCATCCTTGGTGTCTTAAATGCCACTTGAGAAGTGTCCAGACGCCAGGATAGCATTGAAGACATTCACCAGGAACATCTTGCAGTTACTGGGGTAGGTACTTTAATTGTTTTGATGTTATGCCTGAGGGGCCAGGGGCCTTAGTTCTCATTCGGCCAATGACTTGAGTTATCTCCCGGAGGGTAATTAGTCTAGTGATAGGGTGTTCGTTTTCAAGTGAAGATGTATCGATTAGGGGTACAGGGTGGAAGTCTTCCCAGTTTTCGTCCCACCATTGGTTGACCCACTGGTAGTGATTATTGTTAAATCTTCTGCTGTCGTTGTGCGAGAGAATTTTCTCCCACACTTCACCCATCAGCTTTGCTTGATCTTGTGGTCCTCGAGCAGGGTAGTCACTTCCTCACCGTCTTCGTCGGTGGAGTGAGTAAGGCGTTGTGGGTGTGGGTTTTAGCCCCAGTAGCCTACGGATCTTACTTCAGAAATGTTCTGGACGGTGCTTATATTGGTTAGCTTGGAGCACAAGATATTTCCATATTTCTCTTTTGTGCTGGGTGATTATGGTTATTAATTCCCTCTCATCCTTTGTAGTACCTCCCGTGTGGGCTGTTTTGTGTGGAAGTGCCTACTACACTCAGCTTGGTAATTATTCATGTTGTCCTTTATTTCCCTGGTTGGTTTGTACTGTTGGTAGATCTTGGAAGTTGTTAGTTCGCAGCATGCTTGTGTGGCCTCAGTGATTCTTTCGTGGAGGGAGTTGATATCCTTATCTATTGCAGTGGAGGGTTGGTTCTCAAGAGAAATAGTATGGTCGTTTATTAGGTAGTCCCTGAAGGGGTCGAAGCCTAGTGTTTTTAGGTTGTGTGTGGAATTGTGCAGTGGAGCTTGATTATGACGGGGATGTGGTCTGAGCCGACGTTACCGCTCTGCAGTGGAACAGGTCACAATCCCTGTCGGTAAGTATTACGTCGGGTGTACCCGGACGGGGCCCACAAATGATTTAAAGAATGGGCCCTGGAACGATAAGTTTCTTGCTGTCAATAGATTGAAAAGTTGTTTCCCTTTGTGGTCACCTTGTGGGTAGGTAGCGCCACATTTGAAGAGAGCGGGGTGGTGGGCGTTGAAATCCCCTGCCAGGACTGTAGGGACATTTCTACTGAGTAACCTGTGTAAGGGGATGGACTCTATGTACGGCTGTCTGGGATGGAAGTAGCCTGTCCCCACTATAAGTCACCCATATGAGATCGACAGTTCTATTGCTAAGATGTTGTCCTCGTCGACATGTATGTTGTGGAATTCATATCCCTGCTTCACTAGGATGGCCACCCCACTGAAGGGCCCTCTGGATTTCTCGAGTGTTGAGTAACCAAGTAGTTTTATATGTTGGCCGGGTCTGGCTGCTGTTTCATTCAGGAGGATAATGTCTAGATTGTGGTTGCAAAGTTCTGTTTCAAGGAGGTAGCGGTTGTTGAAGAAGTGATGGATGTTGGTTTGCAGAATCTTGATCCCCATTATTTTACGTGTTTAGCGGTGGTGCTGTGTACAGAGGATGGATGTCTGAGGCCGCAGTCGCGTAGCGGTTGTGTGCGCTTTCCACTGATTTGTGGGAAGAAGGGGGGTTGTAGTCCTGGGTGGTTTTCTGGGAGTAGAATAGAAGGTCCTCGATGCTTTTGGTAATGGTAACATCAGTTGACGAATCAGACTCGTCCACTGACCCCAGACACATGTAAGAATCTACGTTTCCTAGGTGTACCGGGTCATCAGTCCCTTCATCTACGGAGATGGGGATAATGGGTTGTTTAAATGGAAGGATATATCGTGAAGTTGGGCTTGGTGCCCAGCGGCTGTTTCACTCAGAGTAGCGGTGGAACCTGGTTGGTCATTTGGGTCAGCCTCAGTGGCTGTGGGTTGTGAAACAGATTGTGGTGTCAGGTGCAAGGGTCGTAACTTCCCTGCTAGGGGTTGGTTGGTTGGGTGCCAGTGTTTGAGGAGGGGGGGGGACTCGTGTATGAGTGCACTAAGTCAGGGATGATCATGGCTGAGGCACCATTGAGGAGGGTGCAGCAGAGTTGCCAAGTCTTTGGCCAGCATAAAGACAGCAGTGCCCTTCATGACCCCTTCTTGGATGGACCCAGGAGAGATCGGGTAGGAGGGTGGACCTTGGGCTTGGGGTGAGCCGGGATTAGGGTGGGGGGATGGGTGTTGGGCAGCTGGGTGAGACAGCATGGTGTTTCTCGCCACAGAGGGCACATTTGGGTTTGCTTCTGTTGGGGCATTCCTTGTAAACATGTTCTTCTGAGCAGATACTGCAGACGGAGACGGTTTTCTCTCGCTGGTGCATTTGTTTGTGTTATGGCCGAATGTATAGCACTTGAAGCACTGAGTGATGTTGACAAACCTTTCTATACTAACTTGGTCAGATGTGCATTTTGTGCCATGGCATATCAAGCTTTGGTCGTAGATGAGCTTGGCTTCGTCAGGTGTCTCGAGGATGAGTTTCAGCGATTGTTGGTTGGCAGAGTTCTTGGCAAACTAGTATGCCTTGAAGACTTTGAACTCGGGGTTATCTTGATTGATCCCCTCCACGAGTTCATCAGCAGTTTACTCACGAATGATGCTGTTGATGCGTGCAACAAACACACAGTGCTGTGCCTGGAAGTTATCTGGGCGGATGGGAGTGATACCCACAATGGTGAGTTTGTCTAGAACATCTCTCTTTAGTAGTTGGAGTAACTCCTCTTCCGAGGAGAGCAGTAGTACTGCACCAGAGTGGGTTGTGAATATATCCACAGGTGCAACAGTGGCATGACTACGAATTCAGTCTAAAATTTACCTTTTGGACTTCTGGTCACCAGTGACCCAAAGTCTGACTCTTGTATTGGACATACTCCCCAGCTAAATTAAAGCTGACTTATGAAGGTCAGCCCCTAAAATAGCCTACCCTCGAGGGAGTGAGGGACGGGGCCAAGGCAAAGATCGGCAGAATTTTAAAAAACAGCACAGGCTACTGGATGGTCAAAATGCCTTTTGTTTTAAATCGCCAAAGGCGAAGTTGCCGAAAAGAAGAAGACAGGAAAGGTGGAAGGACAGCAGTGTAAGGAGTGTGTTTTGTGGTTAGGCCAGTGTAGTGGTTTGGGTATTGGGTGGGGAAGGATGAGGTGGTGGGGTGATGGGGGAGAGGGGGAACAAGCAAGCTAGTCACTGCCTCACCCTCTTGAAGGGATGGGACTCAAAGTGACAGCAAGTTTTCCTCTCAGCTCTGGATAACTCAGGATAACCCAAGAAGTGTTTAGGTCTCAGTCCTCTGATTGGAAACGACGACTTCATATTTGGTATGAGTCTTGGGGATTTTCAGTAAGAAATATACCCATGGAAAATCGAATAAAAATTGATAATAAATAATAATATAATTTTATGATGATATAATTTTAGATTACTATTACTGTAGTATGAGGATTGAGATTCAATTTTAGTATACTTGAGGAGACCGAAAAACTTATTAAATATATCTTTAATATAACGTATTATGCGTTATAATCTCAAGAATACTTATGACAGTTTAATTATGTCTTTTAGTTATAATGTAAATATATCTACATAGCAGAACTCTTAATGGTATAAAAGGCTTATTTTACAAAGGAATTGTGCAATGAACACGATTGAATACATACAAAGAATCAAAATAAGATAATAGATACAATCTATTAGTATTTTGATAATACCAATAGAACAGGAGGATACGTATTTCCTTTTTCTTTCCCCTGCAGTACTTAAATTATATATACAAGCAAGATCTAGTCTCCACACATCATTCGCTGCCCAGCCTTTGCGGAGTGCGGGTGTGCTTGTTTCTGGTCCCTAGCGGTGGAGTTGAGAACTGGTAGTTTTCATCAACATGGAGCGCTACAGACGTCGTGTCAATACTGTCTGTATTGAAGTGTTGCAGGGCGCGATTTACCCAAGCAATGCAGATGTTCTCCTCCCAGCAATTTTGAGGATTCTCTAGGGATATCTAATGAAGAATTATTTGGAATATCCCTAAACGGTTCGTCGAGGATTTT